>JAUYWH010000013.1:13882231-13896525 GCA_034779795.1 Ctenopoma multispine
ATATTCTGTAAATGTAATTTGAAGAGTGAACTCTGACTTTAAAATCGCTTGCAGGGTCTCCTGTCACACCCACTCCATCATTTCCCTGTGATTGTGTGATTGTGTTTTCAGCACAACTTGGTGGATTTTGTGTTTCAACCTCTGCTCTTGCTCACTTTGTAGAAGTGACTTTCTCCCTTTCCCCTTTTTTACTGGGTGTATTATGCCTATACTACCCTCCATGCTTCTCTTCCATTAACCACCCTTTGCGATTTTTTAAAGATTTTGTACACTCTTAAGATGCTATTGCCAAACTAATGAATATTGAATATTTAATCTCCCTTTTCTCTCAGACATTTCCTAACAAATGTTGTTAATTCACCAGTGTCACTGTAAACCCTGAGTTTTGAAGCCATATATTATATTTGCTTGTGTAGTTTAATTTCCTTTTTCACTGAGCTCAGTCATTATTTACTTCCAGATGATATTTAGCTCTTCATCCATTGGTGGCAATACTGATTGAATGGTGTAGCAATATTGTTACAGCCCTGAAAGTGATTTAATGACATTTGAGAAAGAGAATGAAAGACAATGTGCATGGGCTGGACTGATCATTTTTATCACAAATATCTGTTTGTACAGATACTGTAGGTGGGTAGGTACTACTTTAGTTTCATCAGAATTTAAATGTTCATTGCTTTCCAGAAGTCACTGCTTTACACAAAACTAATGCTGTATGTTCATTTAATGGGATCTTGACAGTACTTTGGGGGAGTTTGGTCCTTTTGTCACCCCACTGAATACACTGAAAACTCATCTGGGTGAGCTATATTCATTGTGGAATTTTATTGAAGAATGATGCACAATTTAAAAACTGGTACATACTGTCAGCTGTATTAAAGATTTCCATTATAAAGCACTTAAACACAACATGTGTTGTTTATACAGGAATTGGACCTGACAAATATTTTGTGCTTTTTTCTGATAATCGTAATAATAATAATATTAGATGATGATTTCACTTTTAGAAGTTAATATTCTAACTAGTAGAAACTTTGGATTGCTAAAATGTTATTTTTGTTATTTAATTTTTTTGTTAAATCTACAGTGGACATTTTGCAATGTCTAGCATTCTCAGAAAGTGGTAAAGTTGCCAAACTCCTCAAAAGTTTGTTCAAAAGTAAGTTGAAGTTTGGATAAAAATGTCAATAACTGTCATTTAATCGACTCATCACAGTGAATGAGATCTACGTTTTATAGACAACAAATTGTCACATATGACCAGTTTTACCTGTTTGTTTTCACAGTTTCATTGCCATATTTCACAAGCTAGAACGTTTAAATATGTATTCCCTCTGTTTTGTTACATGAATCTGTCAAAACTATATTTTTAATTCAGTATGAATAAAGATCAGTCAGTATTTAAAGGTGGATTTTGTTCATTTTATAAACCTAATAATTGCTGTATGTTATTGAGATCGCAAAATTAACATTAGGGTATGTTGCAGTGTGACCATAACTAGAACTCTAATGAGAAACCCCAGTTTATCAGTGAGACCCCACTGAAATGGCAGTAGATTTGGCTCATAACAGAGTGCTTAACCTAATTTAGCCACTAAAGAAAAACCATTGTGCACTTTACAAGGTATCTAAAAAATTATAAAAAGTGGTGCATCATTTTAACAAAATTAAATTTGTTTGTAGTAATTCAGGAATAACAAAAGTGAGAAGTATGAAGTGTACATAAATTATTTCATCTTTCAAAGCAAAACTGGCTTCAGTGTGGCCCCCTTTACTTATCTACTTCTAGATGGGTACAAGTACTACTTTCAATTCAGCCTTTATAGTTTTGAGGGCACTTTACACCTCCTTACTTCAAATGTCAGCCTGTTCTAAAGTAGTACAGCCAGACATATGGGAGTGTTGTGTAGCCTGTAGACACAGCATGACATCTTCATTCTGCCCAGATGAGGCAGGCTGCAGACATCTCTCACCATTCAAGAGATTATGCCTTTAGGTTAGAAAGACAAAAGAGTCAGACAGTAGCTCTCCTCTTACCATTGGAGCATCTATTCTTAGGCCATTTTTTCACATTAAAAGCTACTCACTCACACAAACTTGTACACTTACGGGAAAATCACACAGGAGCACCAATAATAAGGTGTCATTATTTCTGACACTTGCTTGTGCATGATAGATGTGTCTCTTTTCCCAACTGATGACATTTTTCGGCATTATCATAGGAAATCCAATAATGAGATTGGCATCTTGGAGCCTTTTCCCCATGCAAAGTCAAATCACTTGGCTTAAGACGGTAATAGAGTGTGATCGAAACAATCTGTCACTGCCTCTCCTCTCACTATCACAGGCCAACCCCCCTTGACAAAGTATATGGATTTTTACCTCATATGAGGGATGATCGGTACAGTTGAATTTAAATGATCTTGAATGTCTTTAGGTGAATTGATTGACTGACACTTCTCACCAAATAAAAGTGATGGCTTTATTTGACAGAGCATCAATCTTTACCACAACATCAGAACACAGGAAAACCATTTTCCTGTTTGCTTTTACTGTACAGCTACTGTAATATGTGCTGATGTAAGCACTTCCAAAGACAGAGGTTTAAAAAAAATTACTGTGAGCCAGATCTGCCGTTGTGCTTGCGCCAGAAAAAAAGTATTTTTCCACTATTTGGTGCCATGTATATACTGTTGTGTGCTGCCAGAGTTTGTGCAGTCTTATCCCAGGTTAGTAAACCAGCTGTGACAGAAACTTAACTGATTGTAGTCTAGACGTGCTGACAGTGCTTTACCAGACAAGATGGTTATATGTTGCACAGCAGTTTCAGACAGTCATATCCAATCACCTGATGCAATGAAATTGTAATGTTATATGAAATGAGAGCAAAGTGTAACACTAAAGCTCTATGGCGTGTTCTGTCTTGTTCCCAGTGCTTTGGAATTGCTATCTCTTTTACTCAGTGAGCCAGTGGTAGAAGCTGCTACCTCTAAATCCCAGTATGTTGGCAGCCTGTGATTGAATGGACTGTACAAAGCCCACTAAGTAGTGTTGTGATCCCCTTTGAGAGCTTTCATTATGGAACAACATATTGGATTCTCATCACAGGCTGTCTATACACACACAAACCATCATACAAGACATGTAGACAACCTGGTAATAAATAATGCCGGAACATTAGCGAACCGGGTGTCCTACAGTACAGACATATTGAAAGCACCCTGATACTGCTGTATTTCACATGACCTTCACACTTAGTGCTCTACCTATGGATCACCAAAGGGGCATGGGTGTATACAATCTTATCCCTCTAGGTTTATATTGGGACTGCAGTCTTAAAAAAGCATCCTGTGTGATCCAGTTTTTAGTGCCCAGCCACAACAACATTTAAATAATTTCAGTGGAAATCAGTAGTAATGAGTTAAGTCTGTGTAGGTTACCCCAGATATCCCATATTAATCTAGTTTTGTCTCTGTTTGTAACACTGACTAACAGTGTTACTGCTACAAGAACTGATAGTGGTGGAGGGATCTCTGTATTAGGCGGTGGCCAAAAGCCGGAGCTGTGGCCATAAGGCAGTCAGTGCCTGTCATGGCGGAAACTCCTGAACCTGTTGGTGGACACCAGCTAGCAACCAGTCAACAAAAGAATGGGAAGCTACTGCTTAGCGGTTGGCAGCCAATTTTCAGATTCAGCAAAATATTTTTCTCCCACAAACTACTATTCAAGAGTCAAGCACTAAGGCAAGTTATTTGCAGGCATTCAATTTGGCAAAAGAACAGGAGTTTTTGAAAGAATGCATGTTAGAGACAGTAGGTCTCTTGTGTCCAGGAAGCAAAAGCAAATTTGAAGAAATTATCAAGGGACAGTGACTGGTCGTGTACAACTAATTGACAGAAAACTTAAGCAGCGAGGTCAACAAAAAAGCCTTTAAATTATATTCGTTGGCACTGAAAGTAATGACATAAAAGATACAGCTCAACTTTTGTCACAGGGATTAATGACATTTTTGAGATAGAAATTCTGACCATTGCCCTAAAAGGAAAAACTTAAGAGGACTTGTATAACAGGGTGTCTGGTGTCATTGAGAGACTGAAGCTTGGTGTAAACTAGTCAATGTCACCACGGATGTATCACCAAACTTAACAGGAACAAATATCATGCTGCTGAAAAGAATCCAGGGAGGAAACTAGGGCCCTATGAAATCCGTTTTATTTTTTCCTAACTTCCATTTTATTTTCTCCTAAATTCCGTTTTTTTCTATTTTTATTCTTCTGAATTTCGTGTTTTACGTTATAATCAGATTTATTCACCTGAAAAGTGTCTAATTATGGAGTGGATGGGAAAAACCTCAACACAGTGCTGGGGTTCAGCCGAACATTTACTGCTTTGCTAATGCATTTCAATATTTACCTGTGAACGAAGGGTTAAAACATTCATTTTTGCATGCAAAACAAAGAACCTTATGTATTTCACATTAAAATAAGGAAGCAGTCTTTCTTTTGTAAAATAAAAGTGCTTCACATTTGAAATCAACATAAAAAATTTGTCTAATAAATAAACAGAGGGAACACCTGGAATAAAAATCATCTGAAACAAGACATCATGTCTTGTTTCAGCTAAGAGCAGCTCGTGTTAGCTTGCTTCTTGTCTCTGTTTCTGATGTGAGTCTTTGACTGTTGGTGGTCGTCACGTGTTCTTGCGGGTCCAGGCTATTGCTGGTAAAATTTACAGAAGAGTTGTTCTTGCGGTTAAAAAAGTCGTTGGTATGTTCTGCTCTAAATGTAGCACTAAGTGGTGATTTACTTCGGTGTTTCAGTGAGTCTCTACATCATAGCTGTTTGTGTGTGTAGAAAGCTGTGTCCCGTCTAAACAGGTGACATGTACAGGCGACTAAAGCGGCTGAAACTCATTAGAATATATTGTTTTGCTTTGCCTGCACATCAATATCACCAAATTCTACGACATTCCACGTTTAATACTGGATTCCATTTTAATGGTTAAACTCCACGATTCTATCTGTGTTTTCCGCATCGTGGAAATCATATGGCCCTAGGAAACGCCTGAGATGGATGCAATTTTCCTACACTAACACACAAAACTAACTATGAGCTAGAGGTCTTCAGCATCTTAAGTTCCTTGTTGAAACTGATGCTGCTCAACAGGACTTCCTTCCATGTCCACTGGTTAAGTTTTGGGAAAATATGTCAACAAGTGTGGCAGATCAAAAAGGAGATTAGTTCATTTTTGAAGTTGATACAGTTCATACAAAGACTCTCGATCCATCAGATGCTGGCCTGGCTCATTTTAAAACTAATGCCAAACCGTTTTCCCACCCCTGATTTATCACTAATGTCAGGTGAAAATCACCCAAACATGTGCCTGTTGAATGAAACAGGGATGGAAGCAGGGAAACATGCCTACCTTTAAATACTCCAAAGTACCCCTCATAGAAGTACAATACTTACATTTGCAGTGTATTATATCGTATTTATTTGTAACTACCATAATTTCTGGACTATAAGCCGCTACTTTTTTCACTTGCTTTGGACCCCGCTGCTTATACAACGGTGCGGCTTATCTATGGATTTTTACAGCTAACGGTCACCAGGTGCACACTATCAAGGAAGCGCAAGAGCAAGACATACAGTTCGCGCCAGGTAATGAGAGCAAAACAAACCAAGTGAGCCCAAATGCAGTACAAGAGACAGAAAGAGAGCGAGACAGACGGTAGGAGACCGAGACAGTTTGCGCCAAGGAAGTGTTCATGCACACACCCTCATTATGGAAAACAAACGTAGAAGTGCATATAATGCTGCTTTTAAGTTAAAGGCAATCGAGCTGTCAAAGAAGGAAAAAATTTAATTTAGCCATTTAATGTTATTGCCTCATCGAGCGCTGTAAGCTTTGTTTTTTGTTATACTGCACTACTATAGTACTATGACTGCAGGACGTGCGCTGGGAGCGCACAATTTATTATTTGCGCACTGCACGAATGCTGGTCGTCATGTCAAAGATTTGAGTTTGATTGATTGATTGATTGAAAGATTTATTGTGTGTCTCAAATGTTAATAAATGGTACGCTTTGCGTTCCCAAACAGTCATCTCTGTCTGTCCCGACAATCTCCTCCGTGGTAGCAGGAACCCTTATATACGGTAATTAAATATTAAAACACCTGCGGCTTATAGTCAGGTGCAGCCTATATATGGAGCAATCTGCAGTTTCCCCCAAATTTAGCTGGTGCGGCTTATATTCAGGTGCGCCTTATAGTCCAGAAAGTACAGTAATTTATTTTGATGAGAAATATTTTTAGTAATGGTGTTAAAAAAAGAGTGATATGGTTAAGCAAGACTGGAATATAGGATGTTTCAAATCATGGTCACATTACATTCTGTTCTTCATTGAAATTGACCCCAAAGGCAAAGGAACCAACTAGTGTTGGACAATTATTTAAAGAGTGAATGCTAAAACAGTTTCACAACATAAGTGAAATTAAAGTTTAATGATTTATTGGGTACACTACAATTTAATTAGTAGTTATGAAAGATTTTCACAACCTGCTTAATTTGGGCTGCATGCAAATGTTCTCATTTCAAGCTTGGGAAGATCTAAAACTGTCCAGCATTTCACTAAGTAGTGGGTGACAAGACACACATTGAGACTAATAAGCCAATCTCGTTCATGGTCATTTGCATACTGCCTGTGAAATAAAGCTCATCTGATAGCCATTGAGTATGAGTTGCTCACCATTTAGTGTTTGTCACTTGCTTTGTTAGTCAAGGAAATATTCAGACAGAGGCTCCTATTGAAAATACACTGGCATTGTAATGAAGATGTTACAACCCGGCTCGCACAGGGGAGGGAAGTAACATGAAGTACCCAGATGTTGACAGTAATATATGATATTTATTACAGAGCTTGGTACTGCAGGATAAAACCAGTAAATTAACAAAAGAAACAACTAACAAAAATATCAGAAACGAGGACGTGGGCGGACAGGTACTTCTAAAACAAATAAACACACAGTAAACAATAAACAAAAAGAGGACACTTAACAGAGCTAATTAATGGTAAATGGTCACTTATATAGCGCTTTTCTACCTAGGCTGGTACTCAAAGCGCTTTACATTGCTTCTCATTCACCCATTCACACACACAAGCACACACACACTCACACACCGATGGCAGAGCTGCTATGCAGCTTGATCTGGCACACCGGGGGCAATTCGGGGTTAAGTATCTTGCCCAAGGACACTTCGACATATGACAGGACAAGCCGGGAATCGAACCGCCAGTCCCACGATTGGCAGGCGACTGCTCTACCTCCTGTGGCTACTTCTAAGGTCCATCAAATGAAATATAAAAAAACTTTTACAGGAGGGGGTAGCACCTCATTGTTAATAGCTATAAGTAAACAATACATTTCTAGGCCCAACCATCCACAAAATGACAACACGATAGTTACACACAAACGGTCTAAGAGGCAACGGCGAACTGTCCACATGCAGGCACAGTCACGCCATCTAGTCGCTTCCTCTGTGGATATTAGCACTCAGTAATTGAGCTGCCACAGCCCGACTGGAGCGAAAGGAAAGGCGCAAGCCCAATCAGCAGCCTGAACCGAGCGCCAGTGTCCAATCATCCCCCGGCATCTGCACAGGTGAGTTAGCATAAGGAAGGAACACTACACACACGGAGAGAGCAAAAAATACCACAAAAGGCCACGGCCGTAACAGAGGAAGTGTTCATTACTGCTAATTCATATTTCCTTTCACTTCCAATATTGAAAGATACATTGTGACAACCAAATATACAGTGAGTCTTTAAGGTTTATGTAAGGTTTTAGAATTTTCTGTTTCTACATAAACGTATAATCTGCTTTTCGTGCAGGACTCAAAGCTAGATAAATCAGTTATTCCAGCAAAAAATGCACACAGCTCACATAATAATTTATTAGTTGATTCTATTTTTATTAACTTTATCTTCGTCTGGAAAGTAGCAAAAACACATATTAGTGGAGTAAAAAGTACAGTTCCCTCTGAATTGTAGTGCATTAAAGGTAACATATATGAAAACTACTCAAGTTAAGTAGAAGTACATCAAAGTTCTCGAAGTGTCAATGTTCTTAGGTGCATGACATTGCATATAGACAAGATTATTTAAAATATAATAACCTAATTAACCTACATTTCTTTTTTTGTTCAATTATACAGTTAAAAACTGATCGAAATAATCCAAACTATGGGTGAAAGAAGATACACATTTAATGACATGTAACAGCTGCATATAAATACGTTTGTGCCATCATCCTAATTAGCTTAGCAGGCTACACCTATTCCTTGGTATTTCTATAAATGCCTTCCTGTACAGTGACAAAACTGCCACTGCGTCTGTTTACACTAGTAAGAGCAGCAAATTGCAAGGATACATTTTTTTAAATTTAAACATTGTATAGAAAGTTAATGCAAATTCTCATTTTCTGTGTACTGTAAATACACAGAAGGTTGTGTTTAGTGTATTTTCTTGAGTGATGATGTAAAGTCTAAACCTGCGGAATATAATAGCCTGGCCGTTTTCACTCAGGTGAAGAGATGCACAATGGAAACAGACAGCAAGTCATTCATATACAAGTGGTGGCACATACGTTGAACTTTCTCTATGTATTCTGCCAAACAGAACTCACAAACAGGGGGCGGTAACATACAGTCACTGCAGATAAGCCATTACATTCTCAGTTTTTGTTGTTGTTTGTTTTAGTTTCTTGTACATAATTGTGATGTTTAGGCATGAATTTGTTGGAGTATGTCTGCTTCTCTAGTTGCGCTGTAATAATATGTGATTATTTGTCTGCTATGCCAGGCTATTGTGTCTGGTGGGTTAGGTTGCTGGTTTTATTGTTTGACTCTACTGGTTGTGGGCATTAGGAATGCAAGTATCAATTATTTTAGTAATCAATTATTTTGTTGATTAGTTGAACAATCTGATAAGAAATAATTTTGTACAATAGTACATTTTTGTTGCTTGACTTGAGAGTAATGCTGTCAGTTTACTGTCAAAACTAAACATATTTAGTGCATCATAACTCCTGATTACCGCCAATTTTATCATAGTTGTTATGAAAAAATTGAGTTAGCAAAAAAAAATGGTGCCTATATTTCCATTGCTCTTTTCTGTTTTCATTCTCTTTTTTATTCCGTCCACTACCCACCACTTTTACAACGTCAAAATTTTATGAAAGTTATTAATAAGAATGCACGTCTGGAAGTTTTGTCATAGCAACTGGACTTCTTAGTTCGAAACGTTTCACTACACATCCAAGTAGGATTCCTCTTCAGTCTGGAGGAAGTTGGTTAGTGACCACAAATTCCTCCAGGTTAGTTTCACTTTAACGCTGCCCTAAATAGGCTTGTTACGTGAAACAGGAGTGGGGGATGGGAGTTAACAGGCAGATGTAACAGTTACACCCTTAGCAACCCCTCCCACCCCCATTAAGTGCGTTGTTAAGTGTGGCCGACCTGGTGGAGGTATGAATTGGGCCTATTTTTTCCAGGAATGGTTGACACCTCCTTTATTTTAAATGACAATATATATCACATTGTGCTGGGCATTTTTTGCTGATATACTGAAGCTTTAATTTTGTGCTTTTGTGGTAGGTTAGTTCAGCTTTACAACAGGCACACTGTACAGATTTTTTTTTTCCAGATTTTCTTTTCAGTCTTTATGTAGCCACAAACAGCAAGATGTAGACACAGTATAGTGCATTGTTCAGCAGTAATAATCATCCATGCAAAACGCAGTAGACTGATTATAAATATGTGGTTTAAACAAAGCTTTGAGGCAAATTATTTGCATCAAGGATTTTTAGTAATTAATTTATTCTAATTACTTAAGGAATCATTAGCCTTAGTGCGTATTGACCACATGTGTTTCTATGTGTCCACGTTTCCAGCCTGGCTCTCCAGTCTGCCATATATGGTAAGCATCCTGTCATCTCTCCTCATTTTGCTTACAGCAATCCGTGTAACCATTTTCACCCGTTCAGCTCCCTTTATAAGCAGGTCTGCCAGCCTCAGTCCCCTGCCAGTCTGCAAACCAACCTTGGAAGCCATTCTTCTGTGATTGTTTTCTGATTCATGTTCTGTGTATGACCCAGTTCAGACCCGACTCTGCCTCCTCTGACCTCTTCTATATTGTGGGTTCTCTGTTACCTTTGATAATTTTGTCTACCTGACTTCTGGATTTGGATTTTGGATGTTGAATTTGTCTCTTGGATCTGTGGATTTGCTCTGTAGCCCCCTGTACCTGTAACGTGAATTTGAAGTCTCTGTTTTATCTGACACAACCCTGCCTCTGTCTCTAGACCTTACTCTATCTGACTGTCTTCTATCATCTGTCTGTTTTCAGCTCTGAACTTTGGATTGGATTTTTGGATTTATAATTTTCAAGTTTTCTATTTGTCTTCAGCTCTTCAGTCATCTTCATCAAATTCAACTATCTGTTATTCTCCACTTACATTTAGTGTGACTTCCTTTGTGGACAACGGACCCCAACTCCCATCATTCCCCACCTGCTTCTGTTTCCAGTTTCTCTATTCAATCCAGCCTGAGACTAGATTTGTCCCCCGGCAACAGCACAAGGGTAAAATCTGATTGGATAAAAGCTTGACGTTACATGTGTTGCACTGGAAGCAGCTTCACTACTAAGGGAGAATGTCATAATGATATGACATTAACAGATTGATGTGATTAAAAAAATAAAAATTGTAGATTTTTTTAAAATTACAGATCAAAATGTATAGTTATAAAAACTATAATTTTCAGATTCTATCCAACTTTATGCCAGTGGAGAAGGCCTTGTTGGCCCTGATGACCCTCCACTGATTTTAACCACCTATTTTAGGCAATGTTTGTCATTCCCTCCCTATGTGCAAGTGTCTGCGAAATAATTTTATTTTACTTAGGTTACCTAACTTTATGGTTACCTTTTTCTCTGGCCTCCCTACTGAAAAAGAAAAGTAGCCATACTGTGATGGTATATGTGGCTAATTAAGTTAGTGTATCCTCTTAGTCATATTAAGGATTAATCAAGGACACAGCAGACACACTAGCATTTCCTCGAGCTTGCAAAGTTAATGGCAATGAAGTAAGATTTTAAAATGACTTCCACTCATAGAATAAACTAATAACAAGTGAGCACAGTGATAAATGAGACCAATTGTGAGCAACGCTGCATTTTAATTAAGAAGCAGTCTTAAGCGAGGAGGCGTCATTGTTAAAGTCAACTCTCCATTGCAATTATGCTGCTCTATTCATGTGTAACATAATGGCTTGATGACAGTTCTTTGTTGGCTTACAGTGGAGGCATAATTGTGTTCTTTCACACACAAAAATGGCACATCTCAATTTTCTATTTTGACTCTAAGAAACACTCAATGCTAAGGCAGAGGTTACATCTTTACAACTTTATCTGTCACGCCACTAGCACGACTAAAAACAAATACCAACTGAGACAAAAGTTGCTGTTCATTCCCACTCTCAAGTTGAATAAAACTATTTATGTTGGTTATTTTGAAATAAGAAATACAAAAAACTATTAAAGGTAGATGTTAAAAATACAAAAACATGATCAAATAAAGACTGATGTCCATTAGAAACTTATTTTGCTTTTAAATTAGCAATGCATGGCCATTTACAAAAGGTTCCCACAATGAATGTACCATCATCATGTTAGCTATCATTGAGGCGACATAGTTATAGGAAGCAGCTTGAAAGAGGACAGTCTGTACTGATTGATCATGTACGCTATCTTTATGTTTCATCACTAAAGAAAAACTGATGATTTTCGATGGCACATTTCCCTAAAAAAGAATTTCTGATAGAACAGTGTGTACAGTATCATTATCCTTGTCACCATCATCCTTCATGATGCAATATAATTCCTTTCTACCACAAAAGGATGATTATCTTTTCCTTTACAGTTCACAGATCCAAGCAGCTTCTAAAATAAAGCAGACAGTGAAAATACTTCTTTGCAGCATTTTTGCTTTATATTATACCATTGTACCATAGTAGCATTGGAAAAGCTTTGAGATTCTCCCACAAGACATCCCACTCTAATTTAGCCCTTCACATAATCAAACCACAAGGGCCCCTGAAGGCTGAAAACACATAGTAGACTGTTGTAGTAGAGTGTCACGGAGGATTCAAGTCTATTGAGATAAGTGAGACGATTGTGAGGTCACTTTGCCTTAAGCCAGGATCTCCTGGTCCTCCTGGTCCTCAAATAACTAGGTAACAGACTGACGAACTGTAAGCCACAGAGTCTCAGGAAGAGTTGAGAGTAAGAGTGAAATTCACGAAACTGGAATAAACTCTGAAAAACTAAGAAACTTCAAAGGACATTAATTCTAATATAAACTAAATGAACACGATTATTTTAATACATTATTTTAAAACTGTACTAGTAATTTTAGTATATTGAATATGCAGTATTATAAAACAATTACAAAATGCTATATATTCTTTAAAATCTGCTAAATGTCCTTCACACACAGACATAATCCATAGGCAACCAAAGACAGATGGAATGCCTTCATGATAAAATCAGAATCAACATAATTTAGGTTGTAGGCTATCTTTAAGCAGAACTTTCAGAGTTTCAGTGAGCTGTCAGAGGATACTGTCCAATTCAGATGCACTCAGCTCCAGGTGTTTGGATTTCCCAGTTCTTGTCCATCAGCTCCATTCACTATTGTTATTAGATGTGATACAATTGCATGAGCTAATAAAATTTGACTTTGTTTTTATTCTCATCATCTCATCTGCTATCCACCAAGGGTAGATAGCAGACAGGGTAGTCACATTTTACCCTGCTCATACACAATGTGAATTATTATTTTTTGGCTACCTGTCACATAATGTTTGGAGGGAGCTTGTTGGATATCTGGCTCTGTGAAGGACTCGTAAAATTCACATTTTTCTTCGAAGTTCTTTTACAAAGGTACCCAATTACCTTGTGTTGGGCCCACTCTGTGGTCTCGACATTTTCGGATGGGATCCTGAAATTCTGAAATTGTGTTATTTCAAACCTTATTTGTAAGTAACATAATTGTCGCATTGTATTGAAACTTTTTTTGTGAATGAATGATGCACTACATTTAGTGGTGTTAGTGGTGGGCGGATTGATCCAAAGTATCAATACTATTAATACCAAGTTGGTATTGTTATGAGATCGTTACTAGCACAATAGTATCGATACTTTCTCTCTTCTACTTTCAGTGCAACCGTTCCATCAGAAAGTAAACTTGCCAGTACAGTGAGACCCTGTTTCACAGAGACAGAGCACCCCTCCCGAAAATGTACTCCTAGTCCTATCTCCCACTAGGAAATCCATGAAACCTACACCACTAACCAACATCAGTCCTACAATTTCACTGTCAAAGTTATTTAATTCTGGAACAAACAGAAACAGTATTTATAGAGGGTGCATTTTGTGGCAGGTCAGTTTGCCATTGAATGTACTCCTACAGAAATAAATCATTAGTAGCACCAATTGTGATTATCTCTAGGTTCAAGAGAAGTATCCTGGATCTAGATTCAATTAATGTATGTAACACTGGCTATGTTTTGTGCATTTGGTCATGTTTTTAAAGCAATTTCATGTGACAGGGTTCTATTTGGGGGTTTTTTGCGTCTTGGTTCTAGAGAGTTATCCTGGATCTGGATGTTAATCTAACACTGGTGTTTTTGTTTGTACGTGTTGTGTGAGCTTGGTTATGTTTTTACAGCTATTCAATGTCTTTAAGGCAATTTCAACATTTTTATTTTACTTTTATGCGAGGGGGGCAGCATTTTTCGGCAGGCTGCCCCTACAAGGTAATAGTACCGGATCAGTATCTGAGATACTGGCCCTGTATTTACTTGGTATCAGATTGACACCAAAGCTTGCAGTATCGCACACCACTACAAAGCAATTTGCAAGGAGCTGGTTGGGGTGGATGGACACGGGAGTGAAAAAACATTTTAATATCGATATACTCACATGCCTGGGTGTTAAAATGCGTTGAATATCTTAGCCAAAAGAAAACCAGATGTTGTTGACTGTGGACATTTTATTAATACATTCCGTATCAATGTATTTGCGACTTGTCATTTAGGTTAATTGTGGATGTAAGGCAGTAACTCGAATTAGCCGCTATTATTATATTATTAGCCGAATTTGTCCCTTATAGGACACCGTAGTGCAAAACTTTATTGCGCGCAGGACGCCATGTTTTTTTTATGTTTGTTTTGCA
>JAUYWH010000013.1:13914269-13927415 GCA_034779795.1 Ctenopoma multispine
GTTAGCCAGGACTTCTTAGACCAGTTTCTGGAGAAAGACAGAGTAATTTCTCCCTCTGTCTTGCTTAGTTATTTCATAGTTTAGTTATGTCCAGCTGGTGAGGTCCACAATCTTTAATCTTTCCCTGTGGGGTTCTTCAGTGAAACTTAGCTTCTGAATTAGCTTTCTCCATGACAAAAGCTGCTCCTCTGACTGTAAACAAAACAAAAGCGTCGCGGAGAGTTTCCGGTTGAATTTCCAGGTCTGGAGCTGTAACGTCAGTCTTGTGGGAGGGGTTTGGTTTTCCTATACTTTGTATTGGTGGTTCCAGTGCGCATGCACCAGTTATAGCGTAGGTCTATTGAAAAGATTTTTGCGCCCCAAAGGAACAGGAAATACGTCACACGACCACAAACGAGAGATAACATTTTTAAACTACACTTGAATGCAGATTATACACAGTACTCACAGTCTGTATAATATATAGATCGTTTATTTAAGTTTAAATGTTTTTCTAAAATTATTTAATGTGACTCCTATCTTCTTCTTCACGTGAGACTGGTGCCCTCTATTGACAGGCTGTCACTGCTTGTAATATTGTGTATCAGAAATGCGTCACAGCACAGTAGTGTAGTGGTTGTCATCTGTATATGTGTATGTCATCAACTGTCGCCGCCAAGCAAGTAACTTGTTTTAAACTTTAATCCGGTAAGCTAACCATGGATAAATCCAAAAAAAGAGTAATTTCTGTTGAAAATAGAACATTTCATAATTCATCGACAGATTGATTTGCTTTCACTGCTGATGCAGAATTAATTCGGCTCCAGCAATGACGGGTCAAAACATGTAAGTAATATTGAGCAAATAACACTATGATGCAGATATGTGAACTCAACTGTCCTCAGTCTCCTAAAAATCATGTTCATATACAACTAAACTGCATTCAAAATACATTTTCTTAGGAAACGTACTTAGGAAACACACCCTTAACAAAAACATTCCAACATACTGCATGTCGTATCAATATATTACAACAATTAATAACTCAAAATAAAACAGAACAAAGCATTTGATTACAAAAATGAAATGAATGTGTTTTATGAAGTAACTTCAAGTTAAACATATAAATAACTGTTAAATACAGATTTATGTGGTTTGCGGCATAGATACTAGGGTGCTCCAGCTCATATGTGTCTAAATGAACATGCATAGGTATTTTCTATTCTTATGAGAATGCTAGAAAGGTCAAAAGGTGACAGAACAGCTGAATAATGGGAAGTGATAGGTGGAGGTAATCTTTGACACTGGCAGTATATTAGCCTTCTGAACCATTGTTGCCATTCTTGGAAGGGAGGGATGCATAGAAAAGATGCCAGTTGTCATGCGAGGCAGTGCCATGGCAGACGGGAAATCAGCAGGCGGCATTCTGGGATAGTGCTGGTAAAATACAAACATAGTATGGTGCGCAAGACTCATTATTCCCTTCTTCCCCTCCCACTTCAGCCTCACCTTCCCAATCTCACCCACCTCCTCACAATATGGACTGTGTAGGAGGGTCTATATCTTTCTTTGTCTATACCCATTTTCCAGCTTTTGCTCCATTTATCTCAATCACTCACTAGAGAGAACAACATTTCTGTTAATATTTATGGCACTTTATGTTCCTGTATGCTCAAAATGCATACACAGTGGTGCCATTTAGATCCTAATAGTCAGAGCACTATAGAGAAAATCATCAACTGGGAATGAAATGTGACAGTAAGACTGTAACTATAAGATAGTTCCAGTGGGCCTTTTCCTCATCGCACATTCCTTGTGACAGAGTTCCCTTTGGGTGGGAAATTAGTTCTACACTCTGAAACAAAAGCGTTCACATGACACAAGCCTAAAGGGACAGTGCACATGCGAATACAACACAATGCTCACATAGACGGCACACCTTTCATTTATACTGTCACAGACTTTATCCATTTCCTTGTTCTCTCCTATCAATGTGAAGAAGAGGCTCTCCTTCCTCATCTTCTCCCAGTGTGGAATCTGTTTATTTCAACAAGCCCTCCCTCCTACCAACCCCCCATTCTTCACTTGAACCCTGAAGTGTGGATCACAGGAGATGAAAAGGCTTAGGCGAGTAAAGCTCTTCTTCCCCTCACCGCACATTCCTGGTAGTTATTCATTCATGACAAAACCCATTCACGCTCTGACAGCCTATGTCCCCACTGATGTATGGTGTCGTCTCCCGCCACGATCCCAGCAATGCGCACCAGGGTCCCTGCTGCCTTGTACTACCCCACCTCCTCCTGATTCTGTCCTGAATATCACTTTCGCTAAGGCAGGATGTGACGTTAGGTTTGGGGGTTTATTCATGTATGCAGCAGCTTTGATATATGACAGAGAAAATACGCTGATGGGGGTGAGCGCCAAGAAATCTGTTTAAGATCACATGTCTGAGAGCGATGGCCCTGCCATGTGAATATGAATGAAGGAGTGAAATTAATGCTATTGCTTTTTTTTCCTCTCTTGATTTCTCTCTCACTCTCTCTGTTATTTATTCACATTTCGTTCAGTGAGCACACAACCCCTGCAGTTTCTCTGTCAGACCTGGCAAATGCAGAGTGAGGGTGGCTACAGATGAATATGATTGCCCTCTCTGTCTTCCCTGATGCCTGGGTGCAAGGAAATCATATCTGTTTGTAGTGCAGTTTGGGATGGTAAGGGTCAGCTTGTAAATCAACGTGTGTTTTTGCCCTCAGAATTTATTAGCATACGGAGCAGTGAAATATAAATCTGTTCCCTTCAGAGAATGAACTGCTCCTTGTACTGGCATGATAGTGTGTAAATCTACAAATGCCATAACCAGCACCAGCTCTATATAAAGCATTGCTGTATCATAGAGGTAAGGAAAGCACCCTTAGGGTGCAAATCTAATGCCTAAGTGGATGTAAAAAGCTTAATTGAGAGTGCTGCAACAGTCTCATAAAAGTTTACAAATTTTACAACCTTAGGTATTCTAAACCATTTGATTTAAGCTGTCAGTATGCTTCTTAGGAAGTACTTGATGAATGGTGGGCTTAGCTTACCTTACATTAGGAAGTATAGTGTACAATGATATCTGTAGTTTTCCAGAACCAATCCAACATTCACAGCCACTTCAAGTAATTAAATACTATTTTCTACAAATTATATGCTTATGGTTGCATTAATTAAGAATATTCTTCTCCTTAGCACTTAGATTTTCTAAGCATCTTTTAGCTTGTTTTTTTCTTTTTTCTACTATTTTCTCAACAGAGTTCAAAGAAATTTTTTTAAATGAACTCACTGTACGTTACTTACCAACAGGTAGGAGACAAAGTTTGCAACTGGCTGTTAAACTTAGTGGAACGTTAGGCAGCTAAAAAGTCGCATATACTGAGGCGGCAATAGATCAGTTAGTAGAGTCATCTACAAACCCAAGGATCAGTGGTTCGAGTGCCGGTTCCCTCTGGCTACATGAAGAGGTGACCTTGGACAGGATGCCAGATCCCCATATTAGCGCCGACGTGTGCTGTCCGGCAGCTGTCCAACAACAATTTCCCAGAAGGGATCATTATGTGTCATTGTATTAACCAAAACAAATATAAAAGGAAAGATCTTACAGTTGTCAGGTGTCCAAATGTCTTCACATAAATATTAATGTTATTCCAAATCTACTGGGTATGTAAATATGGAACTGTGTGCTATCAAGTTTTATCAGTGTGTCAGGGTTGCGTTAGTGGCTTGTTTTTGCTGTCCCAAGTGGCTAAAAACCTATCCATCCATCACAACTGCTTGTCCTAGGAGGAAGCTGGAGTACCTGGAGTAAACCGACCCAGACGCTGGGAGAACATGCAAACTCCACACAGAAAGGCCTCCAGCAAACGTGTCTTTACGGACAATCAAAGCACGATGTAAACAATGGTGAGTGGTTTGAGCGCGGAAAAGGAGCCGGAAGATTTCCATGGTGGAGACCGGAACGCAGTTACGGAAGACTCAAGAAACACTTAGCATAAACGTATGTTTTATTTTAAGCAATGCAAAATTGTAATAGACTTATTTTGCATTTAAGGTTTCAGCTCAGGTCAAAGGTAGTCATTTTTATGGTAAGAAGAGGCTTTAAAGGGATAAATCTGTGTTATGATAAGTTGCCTGTTACAGTAGCTGTTCGTTCGGTCTGCAAAAAATGTCACTGGACTGTGATTTCAATGAAATTGTAAAACAGATTTCTATGGCAAGTTCTTCAATTATCAGAGGCATTTAGGTAGTAGTTTAGGTGTACTGATTATTCATAGTGTATAAACAGTCAAATGTCTCAAAATATTAATGAGGCCGGACCTTGATACCTGATGATTTATCTGAAGCTACGTGGTTAAGTATGACTGATATTCTGGGCCGTTCAGTGTAGGGACTCAATCTGCACTCCACACAGGTTTTACTACTGTTCTGTAGGTAAAAATTGCATTATATATTATAATATGGACAGTTTATGATAATGTGTTATGGAAGCACATGTTAGAATGCAAATTGCCTGTGTAGAATAATTTTCCTCAAAATACAATACTTTTAAGCTGCTCGTACGCAACATTTAATATCTGGCATCACTGGCATAGTGGCTCTTGATGCATTGATTTCAGCCTCATTCTACCCTTTGTGAAGCACTACCAGGTTCTTGAATCTTGAATTTAATGAACTTAATCTTAAAATGTAATTATTAAAAAACTTTTCAATGATATTTCCTAATTTGTTGAGTTGCACCTGCACATTGCTAAATGTTGACAAATGAAACTAGGCACTTTAGTCAGTTATGGTTAAGGTTTATCCTTTAAGTGAGAGATTACATTTTCACCCACAGTAGACTTTCTTATTTTTTCTTAGTTTTTTTGGGCCATGGTGACAAGAAAGAAAAATTTCATGGTGACAAGAAAGAAAAATTTCTTTTATTTATTAATCACTGCTGGTTTATAATTGTATAGTCATTATGGTTTCTGACTTTGTGTGTACAGGACATTATTCACATTGTGCTCAGTTTAGGAAAATTGTACTCCAGTTATACATGCCATGTAGTAGTTTAATTAGCATAGTCATTTGTAAAAATTCAGATCACTTTTGTAACCCTGGTGTCAGGCATACTTGTGTGTAGAAAAAGTGATTTCACAAAGGAACAGTGCACATGTCAGTCTATTCTAAGCTTAGCATCTCAGAACAGAAGTTGGCGGGTACCCTAATCTTTCACACTCCCACTGACTCCATTGTGAATCTTCTGTTGACTTGACTGTTACAATACCCCATTGGTTTGGTTTAAATAGATTACAGTTTGGTTTATATTTCAATGTACTGTATTATCCACTAACATGTCGGAAACTTGAAATTCTGGCATACTAGTTTGCAATCAGCAGCCAAGAAATCATAGAAAAGAAAAGTATTTAAAAAGCAGTTTTAACAACTATTGCAAGTATTGACAAGTATAGTATGGTTGTCTTGATCCAATCTATGTGTGAAAATATCCCAGTTGCATAAGTGAATTTTATTGCCAAAATGCAGTATTAATAGATATTTCAACAGGAAACATGAAATCATTGTAAGAAACCTACAGCTGAAACATCAAAAACAAACTTCAAAATAACTTTCATAAGTAAAAGCAAAAGAGAGACACATATTTCTTGAAAATCAAGTTCCTCAGTGCAAGCAGTTGATATTTAAATTAACGACCTGAGTGTATGTCCCTTATTGTGGCCATTTTAAACAAGTTTTAAGTAATGAAACTACATGTTCTTTATTGAATAAATAGCATATTTTCCTTTGATAGGGTCAAATTATTTAATATAATACTATAGACTTGAGTAATAAAAACCATGAGACATTTAGTTTGTCGAGAAACTGTTAAAGATTATTCAAAATGACAGTCACACACACCTGTCAAGCTTGAAGCTATATGTTTAAAACTGGCGGCTTCATTCATGCCTGTTAAATATGTCTCTAATCTTAAGTCAGTTACACCTGACGCTTAACAAAACCGCAGTTCTTCATTCATGCTAGTGCCAGCAAGGCAATTGCTCACTGAACCCTCACAAAATAGTTTGGCTAAGAGGATTTGGCTAATATCTCATTAGCTTAAAGGCAACAGCTCATTCTGCCCTCATTTTTATTTGGGCTGCATTGCTCTGGATTAACACTCCCTAAATAACAGATGCCACAACCCAATTTATCTGTCATTGTTTGCTTTAATTCAATTTCTATCATGCCCTCGAAACATCCTCAGATCACTTTTTTTTTTTTATTAGGGTTGTGAAAACCTTTCAGGTTCAGGACAAGGCTAGAGGCTGACAGCACTTACGTGAAACGATCAACAGACAAAGTGGAGAACACAGAACAAGTCAACTTCCCAGTGTCAGTACAGTACCTGCTTCAATCGTGTCTCACATGCTGCACTAAGACTCTTGTGTATGTTTATTTAAATCTTCACAATCCGACATAACAAAAATGGGGGAACAGCTAGCTATAGCTGTGAAACTGTATGTGTCACAGCCTTCTTTTGTTCATGACATTTTTCCTCTGCTGATTTGTGAGGGGTATTACTGTCTGCTCTGCCAATCTTTGATCTACTGACTGCTGGCTTCTCAGTTCAAGTGTCCTGTCCTCATTCATCTTAAACCGTGATAGGTTTACACTAATGAAGGCACGGGGGAACATTTAGGGACGCCAATTCAGATGCACTCTCTCTGTTACTTGTAGAATCTGTGTGTGTAAATGTTCATATTTTGTGTTCTTATGTCTGTCAAATTGTATATTTGAGGTTAATTCTAAGTAAAGTTAATAATTTATATTATATATTGAAACAGATCATATAAAAGAGATACCACAAAAATGACATTTATTACAGGTTTTGTAACACTAACACATACATGATGGCGATGTCCATCTTTAGAGAACAGCGGTGGCTGTTTTGCTTCCTCTATGCAACTGGGCTAGAATGGACTTTGGTTTGCCTGTGTGTCAAAACGTCTATTGCTCCGTTTTCAATCATGCAAGTTGTTTTCACCATTGTAGGCCATTTGGCTCCTACAATGCAATGGCATTTGTAGGAGCCAAATGAGACAACAGATTGCAAAAACTCATGAGTAGAATGCTAAATATTTGTCAGGGAGTTATTGCTGGAAAGGATTTTTTTTTTTAATGAAAGCAAATGTGGAAGACTTCTTTCTTGTTGGGTCATACTTATTGTTAGGTCGGACTTCTTTCTTGTTAGCACTCCTTTCTTTTTAGGTCGAAAGGTCTGATGCTCTGATGAATCTACGTGGATGAGTAGTGAGAGGTTTGAAATATTTGTGTAGGTGTTTCCAAACTTTTTCTTGCCAATTTAAGTATCCACCATTATGTGCTGCCTGTATCACTGCAATAGACAAAGTGGGCCAGCACATTTCAGAGTATTTCAGCATACAGTACTGTACCTACACCCTGTGGGAGCTGCAACAGCTCACGCCAGCACATTGTCATCCCCCTTAGAATTTTTCTAGTCACAGACATTTGCTACGCTGCCACTTTTCCCTTTCGCTGCTTTTTGCTCATGTCTGACACATCCTTGTTCGTCTCTTATACATGCCATCTTCCCCCAGCTGTGGCAGCTCTTCCCAGCAAGTCTGGCCCATTAAATTGGTGTTTACCGTCAGCAGAGATTGTGTCTCAGTCTCAAGCAGGGCCACCCAAACACTGCATACACATGAATAAAATATGGTTGTGACATTACACATGCAGAACTCCCGGGGCCCTGACACCAGTTGCGTCTACCTGGGTTGTTGGGATGGGGATGGTTGAGTGGATGTTCAGCGAGGTAACTTTCTTCAAGTTAACACGTTGACTCAGCCTAATGTTGTATACTGAAAAAAAGAGATGCATCCTTTGTGCAACTCAGTGCAGGAGTTCACAAGACAGAAGACTCAATACAGTACAGTACTGAAGACTTAATACAATACTTCACATTGCACTGCATTTCAATTGAGCATGCCAAATAAAATAACATGATCCATTATTGGCATTTAAATGCAAAACCACATTTACCAACACATTAACACATCTTTCACGTCATTCATTAAGACTTAATCTTAATGGAGAAAGTCCTCAACAGGCTGTGCCCACACTTAAAAGTTGTGAAATCTAATTTCAAATCTCCACTGAAAATCTGTTGATGTCACAGTATTAAGGTGAGTGAGTGTACGTTTTTGTTAGTACTGAAAATCAGATACACAGATGTGGTATATTAATATGATGTATTAAAAGGCACAACATGCACCACCAGAGGTCAGTCATGATGTCTGCATCTGGTGGAAACTGGCAGGCAGCCAAGCTGAAAAAGATGACGGGCCCTACTGGGGATACAAAACCCCCTGCTTGGGAGTATTTTGGATTTTTATCTGAAACAGATGAGCCATTTGCTACAGGATAGTTGTGGTGAATGCAGGTAACACCAAACTGTTCTGTATCTGTTTCTGTGCTTCACGTGTTATGTGAATGCAGCACAGAACTGTCAGTGTTCCCAACTAAAGCCAGACTAAGTAAAAATGTTTGTCTAGACAATAACTGGGTTCATTAGATCTACAGAATATACACTAAGCAAATTTATTTAACCTTTTTTTCATTTTACTTTACTTATACAAGTCTGTTTTTGTCTTGTTCAGCCACAAAACCCCCCAATTCAATCCAGCCTGCAAAAGGTCAGCATCATTGCACCACTATTTACATTGTGTAAGGCGGGTACATGGACAATATTAATTATTAGCCAGCTAGTTGAGAAAAAGATCCTTTGAATGAGCCAGGCGATATGTTTTGTTGTACTTTCAACCACCTGTTGAGAAAAATATGTTGGTGTTCCTTTAACTTTTAATCAAAACCTCTTAACAGTGCTGTGCCTTTTCTTTTGGCATCCTGCTGGTCCTGTTCACAGGATCATGTTTCTTTGTAGGACTGTTTGATTCCAGCTAATTAGCAAGCATGTCAACTTACTTGGCTGTTAACACATCAGGGTACTGCGTTTACATGTGGGGCTACATGAAAACATCCCATTACGTCTGTATATGTCTGCCAGCAGCCCAGTACAACAGATCCCCAGTGGAGCTGAGGTGCACTCCACAAGCTAATGGGCCTTTTTTGTTTACCGTATTTGGTTGGCAGGCCTTTCCTGGGTAATTGTCCATGCTAATCATTTGTTGGCTGCTTGGCAAAAGAAGGCTTTTAAAGCATATGAATTCAGAATGCTGCTGCTGTAGCAAAGCAAGAGAGCAAAAAGACTTCATTCAAAAGCTCCCATACTTCCTCTGTTGGTGTATGAAGTTCATGCTTCCTTCTCACTTTAAACATTGTTTTTATTCTTACCTAGAAAAACAACACTCTTTTTATCACTGAGAATAGATTTGGTTACACAAAATGGGAAATAAAGATTGATAAAGTTTCCTGTCTCTATCACTCTTTACTCAAGTCAACATCTAAGCATTTGCTTGGAACTTGTCTTTTTCAGATGGCATATGTTCATATCATTACAACAAAATGACATCCTTAGTTTGTATACTCCAAACCACATAACCACACACACCCTGCACAAAAAAAATGCTTGCAAATCCAATTTTCAGACATACCTTGCTTCCATGCACTAGATTTTCTCAAAAATGCATGTATCTTTGAAATCTATACCCAAGTGTCAACTGCTGAAATGAGTTTTGCACTTACACAATAAAAAAAATTGTCAAACGGCTAAAATATTTTTCCAAGTTGGATTGAGTGGAGCTTTAATGTGCCTACAAATGAGTTCACAAATCTCCTATAGGCCACTAAGATACTGAATCTGTGAGATAGCAGAGAAATGGTTTCTATACATAAATGTGTGTGTGTGTGTGTGTGTGTGTGTGTGTGTGTGTGTGTGTGTGTGTGTGAGTGAGTGAGTGAGTGAGTGAGTGAGTGAGTGAGTGAGTGAGGGAGTGAGGGAGACAGAGAAAGACAGAGAGAGAATGCGTTGTGCACATATACAATATGGGTTTCCAGGGTGTTGAGATGTAAAATGTGACTAACTATCTGTGTGATCTATTATAAGTAAAATCCTTCTGGGCTTTTGGCTGATTACATCCAACAACCAGCAGCCTCTTTGACCATATTTCAGAACTGATATCATTTGAGTTGACTTTTTCATCACAGTTCTCTGTGGTAGTGCGCCTCTGTAGGTTTGCTTTTAACTCACTTAAACTTATGTCATGGTGAAGGGCGGCAAGGGAAATTAAGTAATGGGTTTGGCAGTTTGCAAAGTAAAGGGGTAATGTCAGAGACACTAGCAGGAGTACCTTCATCTGCCTTTCTTCCTCTACCAGGTCTTTTAACTATATACTTTACATCTATGCTCTCCTGCCTCTCAGTGCAGGCAAATTCTGCGAAGCCCTTTCTGTATGAAAGAGCGCTCTATTGTAAGCCATTTTTTCACTTTCTTGTTTAATTCCCTTTTGCCACAGCTCCCAATCATGGTCCACTAGCAAATGACTGGAAAAGGCTGCTCATTTCTTCAAAGCCACATGCATATCCAACATGTTGAAATATTAATAAGGGTTCATTTCAAGCAGTGGATGAGGTCGCTTTTGCTTTTCTTGCAGTGGCTCTTGCGATTCCCTTCCCATGCAGCAAGAAGGAGATCTTCAGAAATTGGATCTGGGACTAATTGCAGTTTATGTTTATATTCTTCTGTGCTTGATTAATGTGATAGCTGCAGACAGGCAGGCCAGGCCTACAGTACGTGCCAAAATGGAGGAGACAGCTGAAGTGACTCCTGGATTTCTCTTCAAAACGACAGAAAGAGAGACAGAGAGTGCCGCTGCCCTGTTCTCACTTGTTCCCATTATCCCCTGCTTCATCTTTTCATCTTCTCCAGTGTGACAGGTGGTTGAGAGAGAAACAAGTGATTCTAACAGAGCATTCAGAGAATAACCAGTGCAGCAGAAAGTGGGCAATTAACATAAAAATACCCTCTTCAGCTAAGCCCAAAAAAAGAGGTTCAGCAGCAAAGCAGTGCTGGCTAACACCGCAAGCTGAGGTGTGTGTGTGTGTGTGTGTGTGTGTGTGTGTGTGTGTTTACCAACAAATGTTCATTATCTCTCTTGTTCCAGAGATGAGACTTCTCTGGTCTATCCCTCACCTTTCTCCCCACAGCCATCTTTTCCAAAGTTTTACACTTTTAAAATTACATCCACACTTCTGAGAAAAGTTTGCATCTCCAAAATGTCCCCTTTTCATGAGGTAAAAAAACAAAACAAGGTTTTGACATATTGTGTTTGAACACACTTATTTTATCTAATTACAAAACACACTGTGCATATACAGTACGTTTCTCAACAATTACAGGAGTATCTAATTTCTCATTTAAATACATTATTGAAGAGTTTCTGGATTTCTTGTGCATCAATTGAAGCATCTGTTAGTTTTGTTATTACTTCTGTTATGACAGTAACAACAGACAGCAAATAGTTGCTGGCTGTTACAAGAAAAACTACTAAGGAACTTCATTCACAGTTTTCTGTCAAGCCATTATTTATGTGCTTTTTCTAACTTTGCTCTGTGTGTGACTATGGGAATTGCCTTGCAGTGACCAAATATGGCAGCTCCAATGACACCACATTCCCAGTGACAGGTCAAGCTGTGCTCGATCAAGCACTCCTCCTAATTCATTCTTGCTTTATTCCTGTGAGACATGCTGAGGGTTTTCTCAGCTTGGTTACCTGCTTAGCAGTTCACAGACAGCACATAAAGTAGCACGTCGCCGAAGACAGTTTCTCGCCTTAAGCCTAGTTGTGTTGGGTATAAGGTTAAGGTGAGCTGTTTATTAGATGCCTTGTATTGGTGACCCCTAAAGGGAGCAGCCAAAAGAAAAAGAAGTATTCACACATTAGCTCACCAGTCTAGTACAACTCATGCTAATGTATCATGATGACCCCGTGTGGGTTTGGGTACCATTAGATTGTTAGCTAAGCCATTTAGTAGAGTCTAGCTAATGTGCTACAGTCAACTGACTCTGACTTTAGTTGTTAGCTTGGAATAAACCCTGTTGGTAATGCTTACAACAAACAGAATAACAATTTCTGATTAATCTATGGTAAAAACTCCCACAGTCTCCCCCTTCCATGGGCTATGTCTGCAGAAGCAATCCCAGCTAAAAGGTCTAAGGCCAAAGGCTAAGAATTCTGCTGCATGCATGTCCCACTTCACACCCTTCATTAAAACAGGTAAAGACCCTCATCTAAACTGCATTGCTTGTATGGGCACTAAACATGCTCAAGCCTCGCTGGTTGACCCACAGGTGTGTCTAAACTGTGCACTGATGCTGGACAAAATTTGAGAGCAAGGGTAGGTCCATCAGAACCCATTATTCTCAACAGCCAACACTCATCAGCTGCCAGCCAAGATGAGCTGGGCAGACATGATCCTTGACCATAAAGAGACAGTGTAGTTGTATAGGCCACAGAGAAACTTAAATGCAAGTGTGTTGGGAAAAACCTACAGTTGGACAAGACATTTACTGATATATATAGAGTCATAATGTAAAAAGGTAAAGGTTTGATTAAAATGTGAAATAGCAACTCTGTATTTTTTTTTGTAATATATATTAAATGCATAAAAAATAAGACATTTATGAAAATGCTGTATAAAATTTGCTTACCAACATGCAAACCATTCATAATTGCTAAATTAGGCTAAAATATAAGGTTTCAAGCGATACTAAATGAAGAGCCGGCTCTTCTTAAAGAGCCGAGTCAAAAGAGCCGAAGCTTTGCAAAGAGCCAGAATTCCCATCACTAGTAGCCAACCCAGGTCCTCGAGGGCGACGATCCTGATTGTTTTCCAACAATCCCTACATTTACAGCTTCTGATTGGCTAAACACACCTGATCCAGGTAATCAGTAGACGTTAGGGCAGGGATAACTGGAAAACAATCAGGATAGTAGCCCTCGAGGACCAGGGTTGGCTTCCCCTGCTCTACAGAAGCTGTTCTTTCATATATATTTTTGTGTTTTTTAATACTGTGATCATATTTCCTAGTTGTATTTTAATAATATATACAGTGGCTTGCGAAAGTATCCGGCCCCCTTGAACTTTTTTACATTTTGTCACATTACAGCCACAAACATG
>JAUYWH010000013.1:13927515-13952674 GCA_034779795.1 Ctenopoma multispine
TTCATGTTTGTGGCTGTAATGTGACAAAATGTGGAAAAGTTCAAGGGGGCCGGATACTTTCACAAGCCACTGTATATCTATATGTCTATAGATATAGATATGGTGTGTATATGGTAATAATAGGACTGCCAAAACAACAAATCTAATAGTGGCCTAAGACTTTTGCACAGTTCAGTACCTTCAAAACAGCTCTTTTTATCTCTTTGAGCAGAGAATTTTAGTTATTGATGTTTGACACTAAACTTTTCTTTACTCTTTTGTTTGCTTAAATTATGCATCTGCATGAGAACAAATTTATCCAACAGCCTGGAGTTGTTATTTAATAAACTGAATTCCATATTTGGGTATTGCAAATAGCAAATTACATTCCCTTTAATGGGGTCCTATTGGTGTGTGGAAAGATAATGTTCAAACCAAACATATCAATTGCTGAATTAACAACTAATGACATATACATGTGTGTCATGTGTCATGAGAGACATATATGAACACAAGTTGTTTAGGTGCTTCACAACACAGACAGCTACACTATGTTAATGTTTAAGCAACACAAAGTCAAACAAAGTCAAAAGCAGAAGTAATCAAATACCCCTGTGTCTGATATTATGACATTATACTGGTAATACTGATGCCCCGGTGCTTCAGCAGCTCTCAGAACATTTGAGAGGGTAATGGCTACAGGTTGTGGAAGGGTAGCATTGGCTGCTTGCAAGCATTAACTGTGCCTTACAAAAACAGTCTAAAAACCACATTTATAGCAGTTTAACAGTCAGTCATCTAAACTGTGTGTTGTTAAAACATTAAAACTTGTATCTATGTTTCTGTGTACATTGACCTGAGGTTTTGTTTATGTTAGGGAGAGAAATCAGCCACTGTGGATCTCTGACCATTAAGTGCTGTGATGTGCAACATAAATAGCATTAGCTGGAAGTTGAGTCGTGGCAACTGGACTTCTTTCTTGTTGAAGGTTGAAATCTTCAAGTTTCACGTTGAAATGTTAACAATCTAACATTTACTCTTCACTGCCTGACAGACAGAAATTAGATTTGGGCATAGAGAGTATGGAGATATACTGTATGTACTAATAGTGTCAATGCTGTGCTGAATTTTCCCTACCAATCATTTTACTGATTTCAAATAACTCTTGTAATGCTAGTAGTAAAAATCCAACCTGAGGTGAGAATGGAGTGAAGCCGAAATTTTAAATTTGTTTACTAAAAAGGTTATGCAATTTCACTTTATCTTGTTAAATGATTAATAATTGGTTATAATAGTAATTTAAACTTTGAATTGCAGGCTACTAGCATGAATAGATGTGGGCAAGGCTGGACTATTGGACCATGCAGCCCCATCCAAAAGGCTGTCTACACATTCATAGAGGCTTGCAATTAAAAATGACTAGGGGCAATTTGATTGTGGCAGGTTTCGCTGTGGGCTTGAGTGATGTCTGTCAGAGAGTCATACACTAAAAAAAGAAATTTGATTAACCAACTTAATAAAATGTCTTCAGTTGGTAAAACACAAATTTATTGAGATTTTTCAAATTAACATTACAGTGTTGATGAACTTATCTACTGTAGGGCACATATAATTTAATGATAATTACATTCAAAATGACCAGCTTCCCCAACATGATAATTTGTCTTAGCAAAAATACAGTTTATTCATAGTTGGATCTTTTTTTTTTTTTTTAAATATGTTCTTGACAAGTAACAAAAAACTACTCAAATAATATTACTATTATTTATATATTATTTTTTCACTGTATAAAATTACAAGAAGAGTTAAAAGTTCCTCCTCATCCCCCACCATATTAAATATTTAGAAAACCTTTAAGTCTAAAGCTAAGTTCTTATATTTATACTAAGCAAAGAGAACAAAACTAAGCAACCAAATGAAGAAGTGATTAAGTGGTGTCAGTAGTCAGTTGTACAGGTGTAAAGATTAGGGTGGCAACAAGCTGAGATTTTACGAGGATAATTTTATTGTAGCAGCTTCACATTAAGCATTCATCAGGTGTTTACTAAATATGACTGTGGGTAGTAACATTATCCCCTGCTCATCGCTGTCACAGCAGGTAGATGGATGATGAGGAGCACTCATAATTGTAAATTAATTCAATCATCTGTGGTGGAGACCCAGAACTGACTTATGGAATGAGGCACAATGAGAGAGTGATTCACTTTTTTTTAGATTGAAGGAAATCATAAGTAATGTTTCAAACCTATAGTTGGTTTGCTGTGATCAGAATCAGTGGACCAGTTGCAAACTTGGTCCATTTCCCCCTTGGTTCAGTTTCCTTTCACACATTAATGAACCAAAACACATCACTACAAGCCTTTGAGATTTTAAGATCAAGCTCAAGATATGATCTTTTCTGATTATAAAGTCTGAACTGATTGGACTTTGGAAAGACATGTAGATCACATATATTTTAAGAACTAGCAGTCATCTTGAGTTTTTGCAGAAGAAATCGCTTCAGTTTTTTCTATGGTTTTCTCTTTATATCCACATACTCAATTTTTGTTAGAAGTGTTAACTTTTCTTCTTTTTTTCTTCTTGAATGTAGAACTTTTTGTCTTTTAAGAATTTTTCCTGTAGACATCTGTATGTACAGTATACCTGTATGAAAGGTCTGAATGGTGATATCCAGAAAAAACTAACCTGATTAGATATGTGCTCCATGGTAGATTTAGATGATATATTTTTTTGATTTAAAAGACAACGTATTTTTAATATTTTTAATATTATAGTTACTGGATATGAAACCTGGCACCTAAAAAGCCTGAAAACCCGGAGAAGCCCACTTATTCAAAATGAAAGAAAAGTCACAATGGATTTAGAAGGAACCAATCCAATTATGTGTTTGCTGCTGGGTCAAAGCACAGTGGGGCAATCTGACATTTGTTCATTTTTCTTCTTATTCCTTTTTTTTATACCCTGTATGTCAGTAGTGAGTCTTACACAACTGTTAATCAACTTCTGGACCAATGGGCCATCTTTAAATCAAGATGAGCTGCAATAGCTCCCCCTGCTGGATATAAGCAAATTGAACATTATTCTTCTGCAAAGATGGTCACAGTGAGCCTGATCAAAAGGGAGTTTTCATTAGAAAGCATGGATTTCAATATAATAGATAGAAATGAAAATGAGATAAATTATTTAAAAACAAAATCCACACACAAAACCTTTTTGGATGAAACAACTTTAACAGGCAACTACTCAGGTGCACATGCTCGATTGCACATGAAATCCTGTTGTATAAGAACAAAGCTATAGGACATTTAAGTGGTTATGGACGGATCACCATCTGTCCCCTTGCTTGGCTCTGGAGACTTAAATGACCTGTTTGACTGCTACCAGTGGGTTTCCCTGCCAGTGGAGATGGGAATAGTTGGTATACAGAGAGCTTCACGATCACATTCAGCAGTAATCAGGTCCATTGAGCATCTGGCCATCCGTCACTGCACACTGCATCTGAAGTGCCACTATTTCAGATAATCTGCTGTAACTCCTACGCAAGGCACAGTGGATGTGTTGTATGATTATAGACCCGTAGCCATGCATCATGTGCTAGGCTACGATGTGCCTGCTACATGGTGTGAGTGTTTATATACATTTGTGTGTGGTGGGGGTGTGTATTTGCATGTCTCATAGTGTGTGCATGTGTGTTTGCCTGCACATCAGCTTTTGTTTGTTTTTAAGTGTCCAGCTACACTATCAGTCAAAAGTTTGGACACACACAGAAATGATCATGTTTGTGAAAGAAAAGCAGATTTCATAACATCAAATTGGTCAGAATGAATGTTTATATTATAAATGACTATTGTAGCTGAAAACAACTGTTTTTTAAAGAAATATTTACACAAACATACAGAGGCCTAAATTCTGCAAACATTAGTACTGTCTTCCAATAGCATGTTTGTTATGTTTGCTGATGCTAATGCATTCATTTAAAAGGAGAACTGATCAATAGAAAATGTGCAATGATGGTAACATCATGTTAACAAATGAAGACATGTATCTTTTCATGATCTTTTCATGGTCGTTCCTCTGTGTGTCCAAACTTTTGACTGGTAGTGTATACCTGCATGAGCTTGTGTACCAATGGGTTTTCCTTGTGTGTGTGACTAAGTGTGTATGTACAATAGTTGGAGTTGCAGGTGTGTGCTACATTTCACGTGTAGGAATGGAGACACAGGTAGACAGAGGGACGCTCTGCTGCGTTCACACTATGTGCAGTAGGGGTGCGGAAATGCCGTTCTTGGCAACATACATGTAACATGTGTGCCTGGTAGGTGGTTTGCAACACACCGATGGTATGTGCCAGTTAGTAGCACCAGGCAGCAAAGTGGAGCCATGCCAATCTCTTGCTAACGCCATGGGGCTCATTCTGAGCAGAGAAACATCTACTAGTAGGTGGAAGGAAATGTCCTTCATTAATCCAAACAATCTTTTCAGAAGTACACTTAACCAAAGCAAAAGAAGAAGCATAATGTGGCTATTTGATGAAGTTCTTTATTAAACATGCTCATTTATCAGGTGTGCGTGTGTGTGTGTGTGTGTGTGTGTGTGTGTGTGTGTGTGTGTGTGTGTGTGTGCACGCGCGCATGCATGTGCTTGCTTGTTCAGTTGAGGGCAAAATGCTTAGCAAGGTCCAGTTGAACAGTATTTTGTGAGTGTATGTTTGTCCTTGGATCAGAGTCTAGATGTGTCTCTATTTATGTTTTAATGTGTGTGTATGTGCCCTGGCCTCCAGTGGTGCACGGGGAGGCAAAGCAATGTCTGGTTCTGTGCACGTACCGTGTTCTCATTACCATTAACAACCTTGAGCCGGCCTCGTCATTAGAGGGAATTATTCTCAACCCAATCACCTATTGGTTACGCTACACTACAGAGGCCCCCAGTCTGTCTTCATCCAATGGCTGCGATTTCATTGTGATGTCTCCTGAATAGCAAAGGATGAACAATGAAATAGAGAGAAAGAGGGGGGGGATAGAGAGGAAAAAGAGTGGGAGATAGACAAACGTCACAATACGGTCTCCAGCTGGTCATATTATTTCACATATGATCTGGTCTAGTTGTACAGAGGAAATGTTGAGAGTTTTATGTTATCGCTCTCATAACACTTAATCTAAAAAAAGTGTACAAGGTACAATTCTAAACCAAAACATGCTTTTTCTGATTTCACTGCCCTTACAAAATTCTTTCATATACTGTATATTGACTGCCATGATTAAGGTTTGGTTTGGTTTAGGCACTAAATGTAAAACACTGTTTACTGTTCTCCGGTAAATCTTGTCTTAAAGTCACACACTTTTCTAACACTTTCATCTCCCAGTCGCCCACTTTAGTGCGGTTCTACACTGTAATAACTCACACGTCCTCTAGAGTTTATTGGTGGTTTGGGGAATTTGAACAAATCATTATTGTCAGGTGTCCTAAATGAAACTCACCAGCAGGCTGAAAGATAATACTGATTTGCCTTAAGAAGCAGTCCCACTACTGGCTGCCACAACCTTATCTCAGAATATGTGACCAACATTTTATTTTAAAAGTAGATTTTTAATTATTTCATAATTTTATGTAATCCATAAATGAGCAAATGGTTTTACTTCAGCAGTCTCCTTTTCATTCCCTCAGTGGCTTCTAGGAATTCATGAAGTGAATTATTATTTTATTTTATTACATGGCAGACGCTTTTTTACCTTTCAGTAAATAATAAACACAAAATGATCTGTTGCCAGTAAAACACTCACTGACTTCATTCAGTACAACACAATCTGACAGACAATTAATGGAAAAGAAATAAAACTAGATTTTGTGGATTAAGACAGTGTTGCAGTCTGTCTCCTGTGTGCAGTCTGTTTTGTGTTTTGAAGATTTATATACTTTAAAACACTTCATGTTCTCATAATATTAATTATTAACATTATTATTCTTTAACATCGCAATTATTGCCTGTTGCCATAAAAATGACTCTCATCTCTCTGACACATTTTGTATCATTCCTCATTCAAAGCCTTTTTATTCTTCCTCCAGTCCCTCCCTACATGTCTGTCTCCCTGTGTTGGTGGTGGTGGCTGTGCAGGTGGAGAATATGAATTACCTGGCAGGCAGACGGTGTTCTGCTTGGAAGACTGCTGTCAGCATGGTGAGGATGGATGAGGAGAGACAGGAGAGAGATGAGACTGACAGCTCCAGCCAACATTCATCCATCCATCCAGCCATCCCTCCCTCTTTTCCCCTTTTGTGCGCTCTCTCTGTGCCTCCACTGAAATCTTTTTTTTTTTTTTTTTTTTTCTGGGAGCAGGTACAAAGAGATTTTTGCCACCACTTTTCAGGCTAAAAATAGAATGAGATCTTCACTAAAAGCAACTGATCAAATATAGGTAATCTGAAGGAAACTTAAAATTATAATTTAATCAAAGAGGCACTGGGCTTTTATATTTGAGAGGTTCAAATGATGCACTATAACTTAATTGTGCTCTTCACAAAATAATATTAATTCTTAACTGGGAATAAAGGATGTCTATATCAATTCTTCTATATCTTGTAATGTTTACAAATATCAAATATTGCAATGTAGTAGACATATTTTTGCTAAAGATTCTTTGAACCTTTCTCACTTTCAGTCACATGGTAGGGAGACTTTTATTTAAACTGCTGAGGAAAAAAAACAGCCATTGCCTCAAATTAATGACTTGAGTTGCACAGTAGCGAGAGACTGACAGATAACTTTAAAAACACAGGCCTGTGGTCAGAACTTAATTCACACTGATTCACATGATTTGCACTTTTTTAAGTCGGTTGTTGTCTAAACAATTCTGAAATTTTTGATCCACAGCTTTGTAGAAAGAGAGCACAGTGCTGTGCAACGTGTTAAAATCAAGTTCACCCAAAATCAAGTAGGTCTGAAACCAACACAAAGTGCCAGGTAGATGTCTAAATCAATCACTTTTCACTGTGTATTTCTTTAATTCAGACAGTTTATGCTGTAAAAAAGGAGTTTTGTGACTGTCTGTGTGTCTCTCTCACCTGCCCCGACACACATTGCAAATTTCCCACTTGTGGGACTAATAAAGGATTATCTTATAACTTCTCTAACTTTTCTTTCAGTTGCAATCTGTGAACCATGCTTACAAAATGAGCCCAGGGTATTGGAGAAATCCGCTTGCTCATCATACACAGATTTCCAGTAACCAGGTTTTTTATAAGCATGTAAACTTGTTTCCCAGAGAAATCTGGTTTCTCTGAGTAACATGGTTACTCGAGTGTATGTAAATGCACTAATAATAGACAGCTCACCTGTGAAACTCGCATGTCTTTGGAGTGTGAAGAGATATCAGAGTATACAGAGCAAACCCACGGTTACCAGCAAAGCATACAAACTCTGTAAAGAAAGACCCTAGTCAGCCATCAGTGTCTGCAGTGACTGCTTTACTGCTTTGAGGTAGTTTTGTTTACTATAGGAGCATCCTTAACTTACTGTATTTCATCAAAATAGTGCACAAAGTGTGAAAATGTAAGTTCTCAGCCATTTGGTTAGGTTTGTGACACATCTGAAGCACTGATGCAGTAAAGTATAGTATGTAATAATTTATTGTACTGTAAGAGTATGTGATTCACAGAAAGACCAAAAGCTTTTATTCTCTAATACAGATAAAAGAAACTCATAGTAGTTATTTTTTCTTTCAATGGATTTAGATTATTTTAGCTTCAGTGTTCTTAGTTATTTTAATTGTTAGCCTTTTTTTCCAGTTTTGTTCTTTTTTATTTATCCCTTTTCCTCTGTTGTCTTTCTGTCCTCAGTGTGACTCCAGTGCCGATAAGCTGAGGCAGAGGTATCAGGCAGAGCACTCATGCAGGGATCCATTAGGCAAAAACCAATTTCACACAGAGCCAATTTCATAAATATGGAGTATGGGCCCACCTTTAGCTGTGCTTGACTAGCTTTTAGAGGGATATACAAAACCATAAACATCAAGTCTCTGCCTGAGCACTCCTTGTAAATCATAGCTGAAGTGTGTGGCACAGACCTAAACACATTAAGCTGTAATTTTAACAGTTTAATGAGAAACACAATGAGTAACACTTTTATTCAAAATCCAGACAACCTTAATAGAAGATTTATGATTAGTTTTAAAAAATAATAACTGCCTAATAATACTGTTCAGTAGTGTGTTAGGTATAATGTGCTACGGTGTTACTTTTATTTAATTCTCAGTTAGTCTGTATGCCACATTTATCCGAGACTGATCCAGTCTTTATTTAATATTTTGTCAAGTAATTGGCAAACATAGATTTACACGGTAAAGACAGTTATAATAGTCAAGATCGTTATACAGTACTGTCCCATTTACCTTGTCATTCACCTATCATCACATATTATCACAAGTGCTTAGGATTTACTGTTGCTTATCGTTTAATCTAGCGCGTATGGAAAACACAGACGTGTTTTTTGTTTCTCCAGACTGCTATGACAGATTCTAATATTCTAACCCCTTCCATTTATAGCCACAATAAGCAAGATTTGGTACTTTTGCCATTTAATTTCCCTTGAAGTTGCTGACTGTATACACCACTGTGGTAAATATAAGTTGTCCTTTGCACTTCGCCTCCTCCCCTCACACCGGCCTTTTTTCTGTTGGACCAGTATTAGCTGGCCTCATTGATGTGTGGTTGTGTTAATGAAGTTTTAGTTTTTGATGTAGACAGAGGTTTAGCCACTAGTTAAACATCTTGGGTTTAGCAAAGGCAGCAAACAGTTAAAACTTTACACTTTGGGGCTTTATTATTGTAAACAATAACAATGTGAAAAGATCATTTTATAAATTATTTAAATTTCTCATTTACAGAACTACTCAGACTCCTAATTCAATAATCTCAAATACAAACTGTTTGACCTCTATGAGATGAGATTTCAATCAAAGAGCATAGTTTTGGATTCAAGGCTGACACAACAGGAGAAGACATGGCTGTGAGAGTAACATTAGCACCATGTGGTTAATGAATGACGGCAACCTGCCTGTGGAGCATTTCCACCTCTCACATCACCACAAGTTGAGACCAGTTGCAGGAAACCAGTCTGTCTGTCTGATTGAAGAAAATCCCTAGAATTTCTTTTATTACTGTTTCAGCTGCCAAAAATGATAATAAATGATGCTGTCACAGCCTGCGCACACAGGAGGACTAGAACTACTAATACCAGCTGTTCATTTCTAACATAACATTAAATACTATTATAAAGAAAATACTATTATACAACAGTTTAATTATGCTTGTATTTATCAGCCTGAAACCTAACCTGAAACTAATGAATTTTACTGTAATACTCAATCATCAGGATAAACCTGAACATGATCAACTTCATGAAGGAGGATTTATTGTTTAGGCTACACCTTGGTGCTAACTACCAATATGCTGCCAACCGAGTGTAGTTTGTTCTTAATGAACGCATACTTCAACTTAGGGCACCCATAGGTGAGGGCTGCTGTAATGAAAGAACATTATGAATCAGTTTTCATTATTCTGGCTCTGTATGCCCCCACAATGAAACAAATGAGAAGGGTAAACTGTCACCTTTAATCGTCAAAAAACACTCTTTGTGTGACCTGGATTATCCACAGAGACTGTCCACATCTGTAGATTGAAAATTTAGGATTGGTTGGTTACTCAAACCAATATCTGAACTATACACACAAAAGTCCAGGCTGTGTTTTGATTAGCAATGCTGAGACCGTGTCTCAACTTCTTTAGATAAAATAGTTTTTTTATTAAATACACAATATGACTGTGCTTATAATCCAAGTGAGTGAGCAGCAGCATGCGTGAGCTCGCAGCAGCAGCAGCAGCTGAGTGCAAGGAGAAGGGTTTGAACAGAAGTACAGGAAATCTGTGCGACTAACAGTTAATGTGAGAGCACAAATACAGTTTTCAACAGGAGCAGAGGAAATTGGAGTCCAGTCACGGAATATCTGAATCTAAGGAAAGGGTTTTAAGAGAAAGCATAATAAAATCTGAGCATGAAATGACGCACTCAAATTGAGAAACTATATACTCTTGATTAAAGATAGAAGATTCCCAATGTTCCCTGCTTTCTGACACATCTCCATCAGATTGGATGGGATGCATTTATGATCCGCCATGTTCACGTATCTCCACCCACAGCTGGGTGAAGCCACTCGAGTGTGATCTTGGCTATACGCTTCAGGTCATCGTTGTGCTAAATTGTTGCTTCACTCTCAGGTGGTGCGCACTCTAGAGTCGCTTTTCTTCAGGGACTTCTTTTGTATTTCACTTTATTGATTCTTCCCTCAATTCTAACTGCCCATAACATGATACTGATTCTGACACCTCTGTAGGGATGGTATTAGCCAGGTGTTAAACAGTGCCTGGTGCTTAGAACTTTTGACTGAAGAGCACCATCGAAATTGTTTTCCTCACACTCTCAAAGTATGCTGAATGCTGTTTGGCAAACTCCAGGTGAGCTGTCATATAACTTTTACTCATATTGGCTTTTATCTAACCACTCTACCATGAAGGCCTGATTGTTAGTGTTCTGTATTGTTGCAGATTATTCCATCTCTGCAAAGAGTATGTGAAATTCTGATAAAGTGCTTTGTTTTTTTTTCCATCTTCCTGACTAAGGCCTGTAAAACAGATGTTTTGCTTTTCCAAACTACACTAACAAGAAAAAAAACTGGAAACACTAATGAATTATTAGATTTTACACTGAAATGTCAAAAAATGGATACCAAAACAAAGAACATTTCATTTTGCAGCAAAAGTGTGACCCCAAGCATTTTTCCTGATCATAAGATGGTTATGACTTGTGATTTGTTCTTCACCAAAGATATAAATATCAACCAGCACACCCATTAAACATACAGAGTGATGGTGGACAAGTAAGTGAAACTGTTTTTAATAACTGGATGAACCACATTTGGCAGCAATAACCTCAAGCAAGTACTTGTTGTAGCTGTGGATTAGACCTGCTCAATGTCCAAGTGGTTCAAGGTCCAATAAGGACATGAATGGTTGTGACCGTTTATGTTTTATCAGTGTAGAAATCAGGTAGAAAATAATAAAAATAATAAAAAATTCAGTGTAGAAATATTTGGTGTGTTGATATTTGTGACACAAAGAAAACCAGGAAACTGCAGTTCACTTGCAGTTTTCTGTGTATGTATCTGATTCTATTTATTTCTGTGTGTTTTTAGACTTTTTTTGGCCAGTGTATATCTAATCATTTTAATTGGCAAAAGGGAAATTTGAAGTGCGACAGTAGCTTGTATATTTCAGTTTTTGATTTAAAAATGTATCACTATACTTTGTCCAGTTACGGAATCTACACTGAATACACGGAATACACACACACAAAAAAAAGACTTTTAAAATGTGATTATCAAAGAAAGCTTATAATTTTGAGTGGGGTGATGAGGTTAACAGGAAGGAGCTTAAGGGGGACAAAATGGACCTCACTATCTCATTTTAAGTGGAACTTTTTAACACAGACGGGATAGGGGTGAAGGGACCATCTTTAAATTGAACAATCCAGGTTTAAGCCATGTAGCAGCATAAGGAAAGATGCAATTTTACAATATGTGTGGAGGTGCTGTGACATGAATTACTATTCTTAATGTTAATATTAGATCTACTGTGATTGTTAGTTTCCTGGTTAGCACTTCACTGTAGCATTCAGTATGTCATGTTTTAGTTGTTCCTGATGTTTATTTCCAGTTCTTCTGGAAATACGGTTATAATAATAAAGTGATAATATGCATTACAGAGTTGTGACTTTGTTGCAGGTAATACCTTACTATTAGAAACATTTTCATAGACTTAATGTAAAAGGTGTAACTCAGATTAACAGAGTTACATTATGCTTTTCAGCATAAACAGTTTAAGTTTTTGAGGGTTTTTTTTTACAAGATACATGAAACACAGTACAGTTCATCTCAGGCTTTAAAGTACTCACACATCAGCATGTTTATTTCCACCATCCAGAACCAGTTTTCTCTAAAATGAACATCTGAGGTCCCACGGGAATACGATTATCTGAGATTTTAGGTACAGAATGGCCCAACTCCTACTGTATGGCAGAGGTACAGCAACATCAAGGTACGCTGAAACTACTGAGGAAATGCTGCATGTTTGAAGCCTTCAGTCTCTCAGACTGACCTATCTGGTTTGCATTCCCTCCTCTAAACCAAAACTACTCATATCTTTGTGTGACCCTGGAGTCATCTTTCTTCTAAGCCCGTATTGAAGTTTTTAAGAGACTATTTTCCACCACAAAGTTGCGTTTACAATGATCTATACTCAGAAAGTCAGTCAGTCTTTTTCTGAAAAATAAACTCATATTCAAACACCTCTGTTTTGGTGGCAGAGATACTGATTGCTCACTCTCTTTTTGTTCCAGAGGTCATGACAGAATTCCTTGACCTCTCGTAAGATTAGTAAAACTGAAAATTGTGCAAAGGAAAAGCATATTGCAACAATAACTATACTGCTGAAGGGCGTATGTGAAACGTGACTTTGCAACTCAGCATTTTAACTTTAGATTCAATTGTTGTACTGAAGGAGAGATTTGAATTTCTCTGCCACAAGTAGCACATTACTGAGCTACAGAATCCTGAGAAAGCATGTGACCCAAAGAATAATACAGTCTAAATAGTGGATTTTCTGTGACAGTTTCCAAATTTTGTTAGATATTTATCATTATTGAGCTTAAAGGATGCTGTATATTACCGAAAAGCCCCATGCACACACGATCATGTCTTTGGCTTTGTGTTAAATGCTGTATATTGCCACTGTTGTGTATAAATGATTCCCTGGTTGACCTTTGCAATGGTGACAGTTACTGTTGCTGAGAGTCAGTGCAAGGCCTCACCATATGGGGATATCAGCATCAATGAAAGAGGGTGGGCTCCACACAATTGTGCTCTGAAGAGATGTCCGCACTCATTAACAGCAAGCAGAGCATCTCTGCAAGGGAGAACAGCAGGGGGGAGTGGATGAGCGCAGGAGGCATTGAGCAGTGGAGAGACTACTAAGCCGTCATAGTAAGAGGCAGAATTATTTTGAAATCGTAGGCATTAAGGCAACATTACACTGGCTTGAATCAAATGTACTCAAATTGTTCTGATGCGGTGTGGAAAAGATCTCACCTATAATTAAAGTTTCATGCTCACTCTGTCAGTTGTACATCTTCTGTATCTTCAGTATAGTCTTCTTGACTATACTGATAATATTTAGATATATATTTATAGATATATTTCGTATTGTATTTTTATCTTACAAATGCTACATTAATTTTGGTTTTGTTAAATAAATACAATTGCAGAAAGATTTTTTTGGTGATACATTCTTGAAAGGCTAATAGAGGCAAATTTACTGTTACTGCTTTACCAAAAACAAATAATTCAGCAGTAAAAATCTTTTTAGTCTCCAACAAATAAAGACCATCAATTCTGTCACTTAAGCCTGTATTCTCCAGGCATCAAAGAATCCACTCAGAAATGTGAGGAGTTCAAGATCAAGAGTATAAAACTACAGAACACCCTACAAACACACACAAGCTGGATATTTTTCTTTGAAGCATTGTTACCTTACTGTGAACCAAATCTCAGTTACTTTGAATTGGCTCTTTAGCTAAAAGTGTGCATCCTTTTTTAAACATGGAATGTAATTGTTCAAGATTCAAGATTAAAAAAACTTTATTAATCCCAGAGGGAAATTATTTTTATTATGCTGGGGTTCATAACATCCAACACTGCTATACATCTTTCTGCAATAAACCAATATACGAGGTTGTGCAAGTCAACATTCCTGTCCAAACAGTATAGTAAAAATTCATTCTTAAATTTCATTCAGATGGCTTTCGATGTAATGTTATATCCATCCACACACCGTACATTAAAATGTTCATTCAGCAGCTGCAGAAAACAGTCTTGGTGTTATTGCATTTTGTGACACCACCAACCATGCTGTTTTATTAAAACTGCCTGCATGACTGGGTTGATCTCACTGCTTCTGCCCTTGACTGTTTTGACTTCCAGGCCCGACACGCTCATCCCCATTTGTAAATATCAGCTACGGGGTGCCCCAAGGTTCAACACTGAGTCCTCTTGTTGTTTGTAAAAACCTTTATTCAACTCTGTAAATGTAACATATCATTTAACTGTTATGCATAATATTTACAGTTATTATTCATGAGGCTGACCCTCCTCCTGCGTCTGACATGTTTTTTTCCTTTTTAGTGTGCCTGAATCCACTTCTAAAAGCGGTTTACTTGATACAAACTTCTTCCTACTATATGTTACAAGAGGGTCTATGACAAAACTCAAAGGTGGGGGGAAAGTCTGCCATCCTGGAGAACAGAGAGAAACAATACTTGTTAAAACAGGTCAAGTACAATTCAGAATAGATGACTGCATCACACAAATTGATTGTTCCCCTTTGCCATGGAGTGTTAACCTAAAAATGGCTGACACAAGCAGCTTGGCATTTTTCCTAGACGCTGTAAGAACCTATTCAAGTACTTTACTCAAGACTTAGTAGAAAACTGTACAATCAATTCCACTTTGTTCCTTTACTTTATTACAATTCAGAGGAAGATATTGTACTTTTTACTCACCTTTTACACTTTGCAGATTCAGATTTTCATCATAAAATAATCAGGATTAACCACAAGGAGATTTTGCTGCTAACTAAACCAAATTGAAAAAATAAACTGAGTTATTTATTCTTATCTTTATTACTTATTACTGTGTGGAAATGTAAATGTACGAGTGAATGTGAAACTATTCTGGGAAGAGGAATACAACTTTGTTGTATTGTTTCTTTTAACAACGTAATGACAATAAAGGCACCGTAACCTTAATGTTGAATGACAGATTTAAGGAGAGATTTCTTGAATCTGTTATCCAAAATTTCTGAACATTTTAGATTTCTGCAGAAATGTAACTTCTGGTGCATATGTGGAACAAACTGGGACAAGACTTGTAAATTGAGTGGATTGACTTTAATAGTTTAAAATACTTGTTTTCTTAGTGAAGTAAGTGTGTAAGTGTCATTTTTGAGAAATACAAGCTTTACCAAACAGAGGTAGAGGCATAGTTCTGATATGGCTCAAAAACAAGGGAAGAACTAGGGATCAGATTTAACATTAGCCGATGGTGAAATATTTACTTGGCCTAGATTCATATATAATGAGTTTAAAGAAACAGTTATGCAACAGAGCCAGTGTTAAATCTTTAATGTTGTGTTTGTTAAATTAGTTCATCTTGTTGCCCTTATACAGTACAAAGTATCTGAAGAGTTTAGAATGAGCTTCTTAAGCTTTGTTGTTATGCAACATTCTCGTAGTCGTCCATAAACGAATTGAATCCATCAATTTCAGTCATGTCGTTCTAGGCTTATCATCCAATATGCCATCTGCAGAATGACTTCAAATGGTGTACAGTGGTGTTGCAATTATTAATTATGCAATTTTAGTCAAACTTCTACAGCTGCCTGATAAGTTTGAAGTTTTTCTCCATATGTCAACAAGGCCTGTCTCTGAGGGAGCTGTTTGGTGATATGAGCAGCGCTGAGCCATTGTTCCTACATGTCTCTAATTAGCTGCGAGTATGCCAGCTCTATTCATGTAGCTTGTCTTAAAGTCCCACACTTTAAGGAATCCACTCACCACTCATCTGTGCAGATCTGTACCCTAGGGTCGTGAAAAGAAAGCATGGATAAAACACATCTTGGTGGGGGAGCTTTTGATGAGCCTAATAATGCAACAAAATCTGTCATGAAAGGATTTTTGATTCTGTTTTTCTGGCTTTTTTCCTGGGCCACGTGTCTGTGTCACTAAGGACAAAGTGGCTTTTGTTGTGTCATTTTTTCAGGCTGACTTTATATTCATCAACATGAATCACTAACCCTGCCCCCATCAAAAAAGTTGCCACAGGTGCAGAATTGGAAAGAAATCTAGATCAAATAAAATGTTCCATTATGTTTAAAACCTGAAACTGCTTCTACTGCTGACACAATCATTATTTAGTCACTGTAATCAAAGTTTCGCAATGCAGGGTAAATCACTTTGTTGTTCCCATATTACATTACTGGTTATCAGATGTGTTGAGACAAAGTGCTGAGGTAAGCCAGTCAAGAGTTAGACACTGGATCAAGGTCAACACAGATATAACTAGTTATACATATTTTAATATAAGGATTTTAATTATGTTGTTTTTCTGTTCAATTCAGGCACTGGATTTATATTATTTATGTGTATTGTTTTTTGGTGTTTTTTTTAAAGGAGTACTATCAGAATATCATTGTACAATCTACAAAGACAATAAAACTCCGTATGTACTTACAAACACTGAATAAATACAGATTGAACATTTCATTACTTATTCACCCCTATTACTATCAAAGACAGCTTGGCAATGCCACCAGGTGAACATTTGCTTGTTAGCAACAGGTATCGTCATCATCAGGTTCCCCGTGGAGCCTGCCTGTAAACAAACAGCTATGTTTACATTCAGTTCTACTCACTAAAACTCAGGGTGTGTATCCTCTGAGTCTAAGAAACATACTGAATGTATTTCCTTCCTCATAAAACATGTAGATGTGTATCATCTATATGAACAGCACTAAAGGTCAAAAACAAAGGGCATCATTTACCTGCTGTAACCATACTCTTCTCTCCGGTAGCTCACCAGTTGAATACTGTGCTGTTTTTTGACTTAATCCACTTGTATGATTTTGTGATGTGATAGCAAGTGGTATTATCAGTATCTGTGCCATTTTCTATAAACTCTCTTAAGACTAGCTATGTGGTGCATCTCAAATCTCTTATCGTTCCTCACTGTACCTGAAACTTGTTCCTGAGTTAGGACTGAAAATTGAGGAACGCTGTTTGAGGAGAGCTAAGAGTGAATACAAGAGATCATCCTTTGCAGAAGTCTTTCACTAGAGAGACCAGGCCGCTCTTTATTCGAGACCTGTTGGTGATTGGAGGCTAATCAGAATTATCTGAAGCCACATCAGCGCAAAGTGCACTGGTGTCTAAATACTGACTGTTGGGTGTCAATAAATGTACAGATGTTTGTCAAACAAAACATATACAAATGTACAGACATACTGGAAAAATAAAAACTCTAGATGTAACCACCTAACTTTAAAGTCTGACTGACACCTGATCCAGCTGAGCCGCCATCATCAGAAACATCATTTTCTGATGACACTTAAAAATAATAATTAAATCCCTTCCCAGATATAGAAACAAGAAAGTCTAACAACAATTAATTCCCAATATCAGAATGGATATATAATACCGCATAATGCATACTGTACTCTGTTTACTAAAGTATTAATAAACTCATACTAAAGTGCAGAGGTTCAGTGGTTAGAGGTTTTAAAACATAATCCTGTATCCTGCATGTTTTAGGGCCTTGCTGTGCGTCTGTGCGTGCATGTTCGTGTGTGTGTGTGTGTGTGTGTGTGTGTGTGTGTGTTAGAGGGTGGGGGACAGCACAACTTATCTTTGGCATTCTACACAAAACCTGAGTTACAACCTTCATGTACTGTACAGGGAAATCTCCCCTAAACCAACAGAATACCAACACCAGTCCATCACGACATTTAATTGCCACCCTCTTTCACTAAACAAGGGGTGTGATTGAGCTTAGGGAAAGTTTTGTTGTGCTGATTGCAAAACATGCTCTTTAAAGCCCTCATTTTCAGAGTCCTCCCCTGAAACCTGGTGGGTGAAAAAAAAAAAAAAAAAAAACACACAACAAAACACAGGGGAGTTTGCCATCACTGCCGTTTCTCTTGTACAGCCTTCTTAACTGTACCTTCAGAAAGTAATTCAAAAGGTATCATTTAAGTTGCTTCATCAAGCTACTTTACAAATAAGGTGGATGTAATGTGATTGTGAGCTACAGTAATTAGTGTGTGAGGCTTAGATTCTACATTGTTAAGACATACACAGAGATCCTACCATTTAGACTAGCCATCTGATTATACGGATTTAGGAGTCATTGTGAACTGGCGCTGAACACTCCAGTCATTTCAAAGATGTTGACAGCCGACAACTAGCTTCAGGGGTTATATTCATATAGCTAACAGTATAGTAGCCAGTAGAACGGTAAATTAAAATGTGTTAATCACTTGCAAAATCGCTGCTATGTGATGTATTTATGGATATTCATCATCTAAGGTTAGTGGCCCTATTGCTTAATTTCACACACAACTTGGACTTAAGCCCATGTACTCAGCATTGTGAAGCTTTTTAACCATAACGTTATAAACAGGTCAACATATATTGTACATGTACAATCTATTTGTTATTCTAGACACATAGCATTCTAGACGTATAAAGCTCTGAAAATGATTCTAAAACTCATGAGGTGAACGAAGGCCATCAAACAACAGGTGATTGGGCTGTAGCAGCATGGAAACACATCATTTCTGTACAGACGGCAACTCAAACTGTTTGATGGTTTGGGAAACAATTAAGCTGCACAATCACTTCTGGAAGGAGGTACTATTAGAGCTAATAGTGCGGTGTCTTGCTGTCAGAATGGTATTTAAGAAATATCAAAACAGGGCAGGCAAAAGGCTCTGTGAAAAGACTTGCCCGTCTGATCATATTGTACAAACCTCAAAAGTGTGTGTTAGTTTGTGCACACTGTATTTGTGTCTTCATCAGCATTGTGGGGACCTAAATCTGACTAGACACTTACCTGTGGGAACATGGCTTTCCTCATGGGAAAGAGCATCATCACAATAATGTTAAATGGATGTGTTCAACATTAGCAACAGTTTGTCTTATTGGCTTAAGCACACTACCTTTGTCTGTACCTGTGATTTATGATTTTTTTAAAAACAGCCTTTTAACATCCCTTACTACACATTTGCACACATGGTGATTGGCCAGCAAGTACCATGTAACTCATTCCGCAGGGATGCACTGTCTTCAAACCCTACTTGCTCCTCACCTCCATAAATAATTCATTTAGCACAGCATGAAAAACGCATGTCAATTAGCCAGGTTTATTTTTTCCCCCCAATCAAAAACAGCGGGTCTCTCGTCATGCCAGCCAGAGAAATCTGCATTATTTAGCATTTCTGGACATGTCTGCTCTCACTACATGACCTCATTCTTCTGGTAAAAAAAGAGGAGAAAGAAAAGCAGAAACAAAGTCTGACTGTGTCAAATATTCTGTTTGATGTAAGCAGGCATAATGTCTTATTTTAATAGTGGAGATAGATTTGAAGTTTGCCTTCTGTGTTACAACTGTGATTGACTTTAATTTACATTACTCCTTTACAAGCTCTCATGTTATACTGTACGTATCAACTTCGGCTCCTGTCGGTAGATACTGAAGCTCTTCAAAGAGCTAGTTTGCTTTTTCCCTTAAATCAACTAAGGATTTCAGAAATTACTCATATAGGAAATCAATTTGACAAAACTTGATGTAGCAGAAGTAGCCATACGCACAGGCAAGTAGACATAACTCACGTAGCACAAAACTCAGGATAGACTACACATCTGGGTGCAAGAGTTGAGTTGAGTTCTGGTAAAAGAATAAACATTTAATTGTCCAGACACGTAAACAATACTGATCTAAACACCGTCTTAATCTTAGTAGTGGTATCGTTCTTGAATTACAAACAGAATCCTCAAATACTGTATCCCAGATCGTTTCACACTGCGAGGCACGCGGCAGGAGAGACATGAAGCAAAGATACTGCAAAAAGGTGAAAGAGGCAGGCGTCATTAAAACAATGGGACGTGAGTTATTGTAGTTTTAGCCTGCAGATTTGTCCTGCTTATCGACACAGTCAGCTGGTGCAGCAGAGACGGTGGCTGTGACACACAGCTCATGGAGGCGATTAAGGTGCAGTGTTTAAAACCAGCACCTGACTGCTGCAATTTGCATGAAAAATCATACTCTCATAAGCATGACTCATACCTCAGTTAAAAGGCAAATGTATACTTGTTTAAATAATGTGGCCACTAAGGAGTGTGTTTGTATGTGTGTGGTATATACCTGTGACATGAATTTTAAACTCCAGCTACTATATTTGTCCATATCTTCTCCAAGTCCTGACTCGTTTAAAGGTTGTATAAAATCTTAACCTTACTAAAACCAAAGATGTTGTTTTGGTTTGCATTTAAAAAAAAATTTCCTTTCCCTAGGAAAACTCATACAAGCTACGACCTGGTTTAGTGCCAGCAGACCCAAAACAGAACACAAGTTTTTCATAATAACAAAGTAAGGTTAAATTTAACAACACTACATTTTAATCAAATTGGGATTTGTAGAAATACTGCTCAAGACACAGAAGTCTAGCCGGGAGTTCTGAACGGCAGCCTTGTTGCTTGGTTACAGTGCCTGCAGTGAAACGTGACTCTGATGGCCCTGGGCTGCTGAGGTAGAATTAGCTCAACTGAACAGGATTTGAGACTTTTCTTATACAGATTTTTATATTTTCTCTGTGTGTGATCTAGATGAAAGAAAGGAAAAATGTGTAATTATTGCTTGAGATCATACATATATTTAGATTTTTCCACTCTCACTCATTCTTTCTCTCACAGTCAAATATCAAAACCAAGAAAATCTGAATTTTAGCTTGGAAATAACATCAAGACAAAATCTGTTAACATGCTTGCTATAAGGTGACACCAAAACTGACACTCTACAACTGTTGAGGCAATGCAAAGTGACACAAAGACACAAAATCTGTCAATTTCCAAAGTCGTATTTTCTTTGTACCCATGTCCATACCTTAAGATAAGTATGCTTATGCACTACTAATAATAAATAAGTGGCACTCATGTCTGATAGAACTGAAGCTCTGTCTCTCCGCACACTTTGCTTTTAATGTCTTATCAGGGAGAAGCCAAATGACTGCAATGCCATATCTAATAAAAATCTATATTTTTTATTCATAATTTTTGTGGGTCACAACCTGGTGCATGCCACAGAGCTATAGTATCAGATGTAACGTCTCTACCACTGAGTATTGCTAATGAGGATGATTCATTAATCAATGTTCTGGGGGAGAGGTGGGTTGAGATTAACAGTGAGACCACTTTCACTGTGTAGAAAGGAACTGGCCAATAGTTTTTTTTTAATCTTTTATATTTTTTCCTATAGATTTTGCTTAATCAAAGGAAAATGCTGAGGTGTTCAGAGTTACTGTTAGAAGAGGCAGAGGAGTGAAGCTGGTCACCTGGGTCAAATAGCTGGAGGCAGCCTGCCAGGAATTTGCAGGCAAATCAATATGAAGACTCTTTGGAGAATTGTCTGAAGATGTTTAGTTTAACTGAACTGAAACAGTTATGTTAGTGTATTAACAGTACATTAACATTAAAGTTATATTACATGTGGGAAGCATGGAGGAGTGGTTAACTATCCCACCTTACAGCTGGAAGGTCATGGGTTTGAATCAGTAGACCAGATTTCTTGCCACTGTGCAAGACGTTCAGGTTAGGTGGCCGCAGCTATCTTTACCAGACACATAACACATGCATGGTATAAATAATGTAATTATGATACAGTGGGCTATAAAAGTCTGAAACAACATTTGTTTGCAATAATAATCCGAGGTTTTCCTAATGTCAAATCATAGATAAAAGCTTTCTAAGCGGGCACTGCATGGCATTCTAAAAAGCTTTGCAAAACTTGAATCAGCTGTATCCAAATCACGATGAAGCAGAATGAATGTGGCCACACTATCAGAAGATCAGTACATAAAGCTTTGTTCCCTGAGAGACAGAAAAACAACTTCGTCACAGACACATAATTTGCTAAAAAAAGAACACAAGACGCCAATCAGCAAAAGTATCGTCAAAAGGAGGCTGTGGTTCTGCTGAAGATAGGTGTGCAAGTAGAAGCTTGAGCATAGGAAATTGCTGTACGGGTTTTATTTTCCACAGCCCTGCTGAGAGAATACCTGCACTTGTCCTTAACTCATAAGTGATGCAGAGATCAAAAGGTGGCCAGTAGTACAGTATGTCACTTCTAGAGTAAATATTCGAAAATGGACAGTGGTACAGTGGCACTTTCTATCTTTCAGTTTTACTTTAAAGCATCAAAAGGATGAGGCATAGCAAAGATACCACTTCTACTTTAGTGGCACATGCTGATTCCTTAGTGGTAGTTATGGTACTTGCTTTCCATTGATATACACAATTTCCTAACAGCGGACGCCAATTACAACTGGTGTGCCGCTCTTGTGGCGCAACAGCAGCTAACATTACACTATCAGGGGAGTACGTGCATACAGTGCTGTGGAAAAAAGTATTTGCCACCTTCCTGACTTTTTATTATTTTGCATCTGTGTTACACTGTGCCACCCGTGTCATTTGTGACAACTGGTAATCAGCCTTTCACATTGCTGTGGCCAAATTTTGGACCTGCCAGTGTATTTGGATCATTGTCCTGCTGTATGACCCAAGTGTGCTTGAACTTGACGGCACAAACAGATGGATCGACATCTGTGTTAGTTGTATGGTAAACATAACAGGATGCACATCTTTCTAAAAGTTCAATTTGTCTTGTCTCATCAGTCCAAAGAACATTTACCCAAAAGTCTTGGGGATAATCAATGTGTTTTTTGGCAAATGTGAGACAAGCATTTGTGTTCTTTTTGGTCAGCAGTGGCTTTCGCCTTTGAACTCTGCCATGGATGCCATTTTGCCTAGTCTCTTTCCTATGAACAGTGATCTTTAGATGCTATCACCATGGTTTGCTAGTCCCAAAGCCTTAGATATGTCTTTGTAACCCTTTCTGTTGGGGGTGCGGGGTGGTGGTTACTTTTTCCACAAAGGGCCAGGCAGGTTTGGACAGCTTTTTTCCTGTAATAAATTAAACAAGCATTTAAATGCTGCATTTTGTATTTACTTGGGTTATCTTTGTGTAAGTACAAATATGCAAAAAGAATAAAAAAGATTGAGGGGGTAAATACTTTCTAGTGTAAGAAACCACACGACAGCAGAGGAGCTCATACTCCCCACAGCTTTACATGTTCATGAGCGTGTTGTTTTCTGTCATTGTCTAATTTAATGCATGTTCAGAGCAATCGAAACACACGCAGCACGCCTCAAGTGAGAGAAGACTTCATTGTGTTTCAGGCGATTCTTACATTAACATGAATTACTGTACTTAAAATGTGTGGAAACAACAAAATGTAAACAGTTCAAATGCAGGCTCAGTTTGAAACATACAATATATACAAATGTAAATCCAAGTATGTAAACAGATGGATTACCATCAACTTTCCATTTTAATGCTAGGGTTCCAAGCATGAGCTCTTGAAAAATAGTCCAAACTTTGTTACAGCTACCGCATCTATAGGTCATTAAAAGTCATTCATATAGTAAAAACATTTTAAGTCAATAACAAAATATATGAATGAGGCCAAATAAGTAAAAAATGCATTTGGCCAAACAACTGGCATAAAAAATAACAGAAGTGAATGAGCTGAGAATGAGCTGAAAAGAAACAAAACAAAGAAACAAAGGAAACAACTGATCATAAATAAAAGCAAACAAAAACAAAAGGGAAATAAAGACACAACCACTGTGACACACCAGCAACAGCTTTACAGCAATCCTCGGGGATTGTCTTCAGCGAAAAGGCAGTCTAACTACCCTCACTGGGACCACTTTATGATAAGTCACATTTTGTGATAGGTTTATAGGTGGTAACTAAGGCTTTTGATCGATCAATATTTAATTCGTTGAATGGTTTATAGCTTACTTATAAGCCATTAAGAAGAATTTCTGGATTGTCAGGCTGTAAACACATGGCTGGTGTTTATCCCTCCAGCATGGTGTTTTGTTGTTCAGCAAGTTTCCTCTAAATGATCATTTGACCTCTGATCTTTATCTAGACTGTCTGGAATCAAGGTTTCCATAACCAGCACAAAGATTGGTTGATATGCAAAAAAACTAACAAAAACAAAACAAAACTTATAGTGTCTATAAAGCCTCTTTTAAGTACTATTGTAGCAGATATATTTGTCATGAGGGTTAAAGTGATCAACATTGCTAAATGTAACTTTTTGGTCTAACTCCCAAAAGATCCCTGCAACTAAACTGAACCTTGGAACAGCATGGGATGAAAACAGATGCTAGATCATTTTAAACAACGATATTATGAAAACTTGCTCCCACTTTTGCTCTTTTATAAGAGGAAGGACAAGGAAGGAAGCACTAGACCTGCTGGCTAGCCCCTCTTTGTTGGCTTTCCTTCTGTCGGTAGTGAAACAGGCTGGTAGTGTCAAGCTCACCCGCATAGCGGACAGCCTCTGCAAACAGCTTCACCACCTATTACACACAGAAACAACATCAAGGTGGAGCCCATCAAGCAAGAGACAAAGTATATACATGTAAATTGAGGTGTTGATGTTCGCAGTCATTGGCTGTTTAACATTTACTGACCTGGTAATTGGTGATGAGGGGAACACCGTGGTCGACAGCCATTCTGCGAATGAGGAAGTTATCCTTTAGGTGCCGAGTGTTGTTGTTGGGCAAGTTTACCACCAGGTCAATATTACCCTCACTGATCAGTCTATAAAAGATAGTTAAAAACTGTCGTGATTGATGGAAGATTGTGAAATTAAGTATTAAATGACATGATGCACACAGACACATGAATAATCTTCACAAAAGGAGCAGCTATAAAATGGTGAAACAATTTGTCTGAGCATTACAGACTCTGCAAGTTCTTTTTATTATCAGAATTTGAATTATTCAGTTCGATATCAGTTGAATATAATCTAGAAAAACTGTAGTGCGATATCCTTTATCCTCACTTATATATGTGGGAAGCCAAGAGGTGTGACTCCTCTGTGCACCCAAAACTGCAAATGGCATGCAGAACATTTGGGTCATTAATAAGACTGGAATCTACAAGAATTTGGCAAATCCACTACTGAGCAAGTTTTATATCTCATATTTCAATGGATATCGTGTTTTCATTTATTAGCCAGTTTCTTTGCTTAAGATATCTAGACTGTCACAGAAGCTGACAAAACAAAAAATACCTTGCAATAAGGGCTTAAACTTAACGCACACACACACACACACACACACACACACACACACACACACACACACACACACACACACACACACACACAC
>JAUYWH010000013.1:13952795-13983220 GCA_034779795.1 Ctenopoma multispine
ACACACACACACACACACACACACACACACACACACACACACACACACACACACACACACACACACACAGAGTACAGCACCAACTTCTGTACTGCCTTTTTTCATTTGAAGGTCTTTGATAGACATCATGGAAACTCTAATAGGAAACATGAAGGATAGGGATGAACAACAGTGGCATAAAAGTGCCGGCTCTTCCCTATAAAGAGTTGGCCTCTATGCTTCTTTGCACAGCTGATGCCAGCCAGTATTGGGTTTCTTGTAGCACTGTCATGAATGTGTATTTGTTTGTTTGTGAGTTTGGACTATTACATTTCCTTTACACTTGCTTCTTCGACTGCTCACTTCCAAACGTAAAGGCCAGATGGTTTGACTGTAGCATGATCATGACTTGTTTGTGGAATAATTACTTGAAGATTGCAGGCACGATCAGCTTGCTATAATTATCGGTTGAGCAAATGCTAAACCAACATGACCAATGTCAAAAGGCTTACGTTTAAATTGAATAAAAAGTGGAAGAAATGCAGTAGCTTGATTTTATTAATATTTCTTTATTGTTATTATGATCTGCTATTAATTAAAATGTTTTTGTTTTGCTTTGGGTCATTTTTTCCTGGGAAACAAAAGTTACATGCTTTGCTTCCGTGGTTAAATGAAGAATATGGTTCAGTTGCTTATTTGATTCCCAAACTTGACTTGGCATTTCTCTGTCACGTTCTTCATCCTCCCAATTCAAGTCCTACTCTGGCTAATTCAGTAACTGTGGGATTCAGTCGGTTACATCTTCTTTGATCTTATCAGAAAAATATGGTGATAATGAAGGAACTATGCCCTTAGATCTCAAGGCAAATTTATGCTGATTAGATATCCCAGTTTTGAATCTAATGAATCACAATTTATGTATTACTTAAGCACTGCCTCAGGAAGCAAGTCTCAGCCTTAAAATCTGGAGTTCACACTAGCTGGCGTTGTCTTCAGTGTGTCAAGACGTTAAAACAATAATTTTGTGTTCAAAGTGAGTTCCCAACCTCTTGATACTGGACAAACTGCTGTGTCCTTCCTTCTCCGTGGGCCAGGCTACAGGAGTGGCAGGTACATCGTTGGCACACAGCCATGCAGAAGTGGCTTCAGTAGCATAGAGCTGGTAGACAGAAATATGGCAACATTACAAAATATATGTCATAAGCAATGTCTTTTTAAATCTCTTAACTGGCTAAAAACCTTCCAGCATGAAGCTCTATCAACCAGTGTTAAATATATGTTTGATTTTGAACAATATCTCTGGTGTATATTGTTTGAAATATATAAGCTTTCAGCAATCACCTTGAAGCCTTCCTCTTTCAGCTGGTGTGCTGTAGCCAGGAAATTGGGTCGGAATGAATGCTGCAAGGGACAGAAACAGATTGTTGTAAATAATGAAATGATACAACAAGATTATAAAAACAAGAGAATAGGTGATTGAAATGGATTCCTCTGTTAATTCAAAGGTGTTCAAAGAAATGCTAAAACTCTATTATGTACTGTTTATCACTGAAATTGTTTTTAAATTTTCCCCTCATCTCTTGGTCTCCCCTAGTAACCAGTGTAGATTTAGGGAGTTTCAGCACGACGCCAATTAAGACTATAGCTGTGGAAGCTATTACAGAGGAATAGACTTTAGAGAGTCACACCATATCTGCAACACTGAATATAAAACAAATCAGTAACATTATAAACAGTGCCCCTGGTGTAATACTGTGGATTTGCTCCCAGACTGGATCACTAGAAGTGATAAATTACTGACAGTGCTTAAACAGATAAAAGCCTCTGGTGGTTTAAAAAAAGGGTTGCTCTTAAACTACTGGTCAAAAGTTTTAGAACATCTCAATAAAAAGTGTATCCTAATTAACGACCGTGTTCTCTAACAATTGGAGATACAAGAAGAAGTCATTGAACTGTTAGGATTAAGAAAATTTATTTGAACTTTTGACTCATCAAGTAGCAACTTTTGCAAATATAATAGCTAAAAACACTTGTGGAATTCTTTCTACAGTGAAACTCAAACATTGATCAGAAAGCTCATCTGAACGTTGTGGAAGAAGTTAACTTTCAGAAACTTGTCTCATTCTTTTCCTCTTACAGCTGCCTACAGTCTCAATGTGTTTTGTGATGGTGCAGGAAACGATATTTAGTGACACACTGGCATTTTTCCAAAGAAAAGACCTACATTTTTAGAATCACTGTAATGATCAGTCTCTCTTCCTATAATTGCCCCCTTTTCTGCACAAATATGACATAAACACACGATCAGATTAAAGATGATGATAATTAAACATGAACTAGAAAAAGAGAGCCCAATTAGACAAAAAAGTACATTCATTTACTAAGGAAAATGCTATTTTACACGTTTGTGTGTTTATCAAAAGTATGTGAACTTTCAGAAGTTATCGACATCAGTATAAGTCTGAGAGTGGGAGGCCCTACCTTTTTAAAAAAAATAAAGATCACTGTCAAAAACTGATCTCACCAAAATAGTCATATAATCTAGGAAACTAAAGGCCTCTTTAATAGCAATGTTCATGAGTCCACTATCAAAAGAACACTGAAAAACAATGGTTTACATGTCAGAGTTGCAGGAAAGAAGCCACTACTGTCCAAAAAAGAACATTACCAATGTTGTTGACCACAGCATATAAACAGGGCCATTAGTGCATTTCTGTATAATATCTTTATTTTTTTTTTGTTATGGTGTATTCTGAATTTAAATTAAGGGATCAGAATTATTTCAGAAGCTACTGTAGTTTTTAATAAAGCCTACTTTACCAGTATAAGTTGCATTTTTGACACAGAGCTGACACAGGTTTGCTAGAAAGAATAATAATGACATACTTCATTGTCATTGTAGGTGGGGCTACAGAATGTATACACTACATAAAAAAGCAGCTTCGAATACAACACTGACTTATTACACTATAATAAGGTGTGGCTCTCTCATTAGCTCAAAGTTGCTTGTTTACCACATTAGCATTTTATTTCTATCAATTGCTACCTGAGGAATTTCCAATATTCAATCACATTTTAGCCATGGTTTGTGATGAGTGAAATCCTGAGAGCTGTTTGTTGCTCTTTAGCTGCTAAATGCATCACTATGTTCATCAGCTAGGTCTTAAATTTGCTGTTGAGTAGCTAGCTTATGTTTTTTCTTTTAACTTTGGAAACAAGGTTGATGAGGAAAGTGAGACTGACGCTATGTCTATTGAAGAGACGTAGCATGATCAGCAAACTAGCAGACCAGCGGCAACAGTTCTGGTGCTGTGTGTTTCTATGCAGGAGGCATTTAGGTGCATTGCTATCTAGGTCAACTGCAGGCCCAATATAGAAGAACTGTAGCTCTGTGTCTGAAACACAGTTAAACAGACTAAATGTGCTAGGGGAAAAATAAGCCTGGTTACGCACGCAAGTAAAAGGCTGTGTAGATAGCTGGAGAGACTGAATTACCAACCTGTGACAATGAATGTGCAACCCGCCAAAGAATTTGGCTAACATAGTGTTAGCTTCCTTGACCTTGACAGTTGTAGGTGGTAAACTAACCTCTGTTGCCTATCTTAAAGCAGACCATCTCTTGCTCTTGTGATTGTGAAAAGTGAAATACATTGCAAGAGCCTGAGAGACAGGCACACAGTGTTAAATGTGTAAAGATATATAACATTATTGCATTATTAGGTAGGGGTGGGGGAAAAAAATCGATACAGCATAGTATCGTGATATTTTTGTGGGGTGATATTGTATCAATACGGGACATCAAATATCAATATTTTGTATTAAAATTTAGAAAAAAAATCAAACTGTTTAGTGTTCAAAATAACTAATTGCACAGTAGTCCATATATTTGCATTCAGTTAAGTTGGAATAAACTGTAATACAGACAGTTTGTCAGCAATATACTGTAAATGGTTGAAGTGAAAGACTGAGGACTTTTTTTATGAGATAAAATGTATTTTGACAAAGTTTACCTTTATGGACATAATTTTCAGCTGAAAAGAACGTGATAATCACAATATATCATATTGTAATTCTTATAGAATTACTAGCATATAGCAGAACATTTAAAATACAATAATATTGTATCGTGAGTTAGGTATTGTGATAATATCGCATTGTGTGATTCCCACCTCTATTATTAGGTAACCACGCTGAAATTATAATAAAAATAATAGTGTTTCTCTGTGTTTACTTCTTTTTTATTAAAGACAGTGGATTGAGTGCCTGACTGTAGGTAGGCGCCATTGTTTCTGTAACGGCATCTATCTGTCGGCTGCTACACATTTTTGCTTATATGACTCTCGTCTCTGGTCATTTGCACATTGTCATTCAATAGCTGATCATAATTTTAAGTCACATTAGAATTGTTGCATAAATAAAGGTGTGATTTGGTGTGAAACAAGCTGAGGTGCCAGGCTGGCACTGTAAGAAGTTAATAGCCTAAAAGATTTAGGCCACCTGTTCAGGAGGCACCTCACATTTGGTGTCTTGCTAGCAAGAGCACCAAAAAGTAACATAAACAGGAGGCAAGTGGACCTCCAGATGGCTGTAGTCTTACTTGAATCCCAATCAGGATGCCCTTCTGTGGCAGCTTGAAGCCTGTGGAGAGCATAGCCTTCAGGAAGGCTGAATAAATGTTTGCTCCAAAACAGGCTACCTGCAATAAAACACATGGTTAAATCCACACAGAAAACCACTAACACTGACTCTATGAATTAGATGGGTTAACCTCACAAGAATTTGCATTAAAATTTGTATTGTATCGTTTCCCCGAGGTGCTTACTTCTCCAGTGGAGGCCATCTCACAGCGAAGCACAGGGTCTGCATCCCTCAGTCGAGGCCAGGAGAACATGGGGGCCTGTTGGATGAAGAGGGAAAATTTTCACCATGTGATGCTAATGAGCTTTGAAAACATCTTGCTTAGCTGCAATCAGCACTTAAGTAACAATGGCATTTATGAGAGATCAAAAAGGTGTCTTACCATCACATAAAATCATTATGACACTCAATGACAAGCATTATGACTATGACACTTGCTTACATACAAAATCCCACTGATTGACCATTAAAACCTACGGCTAACACTAAGACAGTGGAGGTATTGCAAATTAATGAAGTTCAATACATTGTAGCATCACACAGTATTTTTGCAGTCAACTGGAACCACTTCAGGGATTTCATGACATTGCTGCCACCTAGAGGTGATACACCTTGCCTTTCTTCTAAATAACAGGTAAACCTACTTTATGACAGCTGCATATGTTTATGGAATATGAATAATAAATGGCACATAAAATCTGTTTAGTGATTAAAAAAAGGCTTAACCAGTGTAAAAGTAAGTAAGTTTCTTTTTAACACTCTTTATTATTATTATTTAATTACGTTTCATAAAAACCTGTATCTCTTTTTGACACATTAGAGAAAAGAGATCAAATGTAAGTATGGAAACATATGAGAGCTACCAAGATTGAGGATTTGACTTAAACAGATCTCAAAATCTGAAATGAAAGGAGCGTTCTTCTGACATGCTGTCTCATCCAGGAAAGGCAAGAAAAAAAAACATAGGTGGCCTGACTGAACAGATGAGGAGAGGAAATGTAAAAGAGAAGATAGAAAATAAAAGGACAAGAAGGCAGAACAAGAGAAGACAGTGAGGAAAGAAAACATGATGGTAAATGAATGAAAGAATTACAAGATGACATGCGAAATAGCTGAAAAAAATGAAAGGAAGTTAAAAAGAAGGGAGAGGGGGCGAGATTAAAAGGAAAGGAGAAAAAAAGCCAAAATTACAAAAATTAAAAGGAGATCGTAAAGAGAACATGATGGAAAGTGCGGTGCAGGAACAAGAGCAGAGGACAGTATCTTCTTATTATTGTATTACATATTAAGAATGGTTGGGCGCCATGTGAGAAGCCATTCTTATTTCTCCATTTTTAAGCAGACAACCCCATTACCTTGAAGAGAGAAAGGTAGTGTGGTGTTCTGTGATTCATGTGTACACACACTGACACACACGTAGAGGCAAGAGGCACAAGGGGGGGATTCATCCTTGAAGCAGGTTATCTAATCAGCTGAATGTAATGTTAGCATACTAATGTATGAAGGGACGAGGAACTAGCATTGCTTATCATGGTTTTGTTCAAAGAGTCAGAGAAGAATAGGGAAGTATGCAGAGATAAAAAGGCAGAGTATAACCAAGAAAAAATGAAATAGAAAGAGAGGAACACATAGAGGTCTGTCAAACTAAAGTATTTGACCACTTTCTAAATTCTTTTTTTTGCATATTTGTCACACACAAATGATTATGATCAAATACATTTTAATATTACACAAAGATAATTCAAGTAAATACAAAATGCAGTTTTTAAATGATGATTTTATTTATAAAGGGAATAAAAGCTGTTCAAACCTGCTTGGCCCTATGTGAAAAAGTAATTACCCCCTAAACCTAATAACTGGTTATGCCACTTTTAGCAGAAAAACCTCCAAGTGATAACTGGCAATGACTTTTTCATCGCTGTAGAGGAATTTTGGCCCAGTCTTCTTTGCATTATTGCTTTAAATAAGCCAAACCATCTTTGACAGTTGGTATGATGATGTTTTTTTAAATGCTGTATACCTCGTATAACAGCACATACAGCTTCCAAAAAGTTTAACTTTTGTCTCATCAGTCCACAGAATATCTGCCTAAAAGTCTTGGGGATAGTCAAGATGTGAAACAAGCTGTTTATTTTGGTCAGCAGTTGCTTTCTCCTTGGGACTCTCTCATGAATGCCATTTTTGTCCAATGTCTTTCTTACTGTTAAATCATCTTGCTTATCTTAACTGAGGCAAGTGTGACCTGCAGTTCTTTAGATATTGTTCTGTATACTTTTATAACCTCCTGGATGATCGTCGTGCTCTTTGAATAATCTTTTTCAAGTCCACGTTTTCTCCATTTGTGGATAATGGCTCTCAACATGGTTTGCTAAAATCCAAAAACATTAGAAATGGCTTTGTAACCCTTTTCTGACTGACACTTGTCAGTTACTTTGTTTCTCACCTGTTCTTAAATTTCTTTAGATCGCAACATGATGTGTTGCTTGTTGAGATCTTTTACTGTGCCTCAATTTGTCAGATAGCTTCTACTTAAGTAATTTCTTGATTCAACATGTCTGTCCGTAATCAGGCCTGGGAGCAGCAAGTGAAATTGAACTAATCTTTCCAAAAATGTGATTAATCACAGTTTATTAATGATTTAGCAAGGTGGAGCAATTATTTTTTAGACACAGGAAGAGGGAAATTTGAAGAGGTTTTTTCCCTTAATAAATCATATCACCATTTAAAAGCTGCATTTTGTGTTGAGTTAGGTTACCTTTGTGATTATTAAAATTTGCTTCATGATCTGAATTATTTAAATGTGATAAATCTGCAAAGGAGACAAACAGGGAATTGCAGTGAGAAAAATGTATGTGAATATACACAATATAGAGTAGTTAGCGATAGTTAAATAATAGTTAGAGGGGAATTGGTGAAATCCAGAAAGTGTGGCACAAAGACATGAAATTGCAGACCTGAGTAATTCCAGAACAGAATAAATTTGAACATTATCACAATACACAAGGGTTCCCAGTTTTACCCACAAATCCAACTACAGAGGCAAAACTACAGCGGTCTATTCTTAATCATTAAAACTAAAAATTAGAAATGAAAGTAGAAATATAACCACCAACAAGCGGGAAAAAGAGAGAACGCAATTAGAAAAGTGACATCACCATTATCTGTGGGGATTTAAATGCTCCGAAAATGAGAAACACACGCATGAATTTCAGAATTATCTCTAGGGTCTCAGTCTTAATAGTGTGTCCTCCAATTGCAACGATGTGTCTCCAGGACAGAATGAATGTGTCACAATAATCAATCCTCTCTGACCACAACATCCTAGCAACAAACACACAAACAATACTTCCCCATCTCCCTATCCCGCATGGACCGCCCACTCCTAAGAGACAGTAGAAATGCGAGGCTCCACAACATGAACAATGTTATCTTGGCGCACCAGCTGAGCTCCAGTGGAGAAGAGAATGAATAAAGTAAGACTTTTCCACATAAAACTGTTGCTCACTGTGGGTTGTGACGGACGAGGAAATTGCACCTGTGTAAATATATTCAAGGATACATTTGTACTTACAGATTTTCAAATGACAATTCCCATATTCTCACTAGTGTTACTGACATTCACACCAATTGACTAAGAAATACCGTACTTTCTGAAAACCTTTATGGACCTAGTGTGATATGAAGAGCTAAGCAGTTGCCAGAGCATTACAGGGCATAAAAAGGCTGTTAGATAATTATTACAAAACGTCTACATGGGACTATATGTCTACCAACACTCATGGTGTGGATTCCAAAGAGTAAATAATAATAATAATAATAATGATAATTGATACTTTATTGATCCCCTTGGGTAAAGTGTTGTTTGAAAAGCTGTAGACCTGTGTCAGCGCTACTACGAGGTTTCACGGGAGCTAAAATGGGTTGCTTCACCATTAACATCTCAACCATCACTGGGAAAATACCTTGTTTGGAAAAAAAAGTTTACCAGATAACTTATCTAAACCTATTTAAAGTGATAATGTTTTTTATGTAACATATGTAATTAAGTCCTCCTGCCAAATATCTTCCATTTCTATGGTTTACATTACCTCATTCTAAGTAATTCAACATCTCAACTAACTCATCATCAGATAGTTACTATACCAACATGCTGCTGCATGTTACACTGGGGTAGTATTAATATGATGTCATTACATTAAAGTGTTTCTATGTTGTCGATGTCTCTCAAGCATGTATTTTTCTTAGATCATTAGGCTCACAAAAATGTGCGAGTTTCAGAAGTCGGAATAATGACGTGTATGCCATGGTCAGACAGAACAAGACTACAACAGCTGGAAGTTATTTTTGTTCACCCATTAAGTGTGCACTGGGGGCAGACACCAAACCACCAAATCAGCTTCCTCCTCCTCAAATGTTGTTTTCATGCTCTTCTTCCCTTCAGTATCATATATAAAATTGTGTTATTGTTCCTATGAGTTTGAATATAGAGACAGAAATTACACAATAGGGACTTGTTAGTGAAAAGAAAACAGCATGGCCTCAACTGAGGGACTGCCAAAGCGAGAAAAAATAGCAAGAGCAACAGAGTGAGGTTGAGAGGGAATGAGACAAATTAATATGGACTCTCTGGAAGGCAATAACTTGTGCCTTGTGATTCAGACAACCAATGCTGGATAATGGTTTCAGACATCACAGTCTGTTTACAGTAGGCGCTTGATGTTATGACATAAAGTGTTTATTAGAAGAAAGAAATTAGCACGACTCTGTTAAAGAATTGTGATTGTGGCAGTTTCTAGCAAGGCCTTTATCAGTAACGGAGTATCCAGTCTGTATGAAAGATTCCAAGTAAACAGAGTCTTTTAAACCTGGCACCTGGAGTATTCAGAGTTCTGATTAATATTCCTCACCACTGTGCAGCCTAGAAATTGAAAACTTTAGGTGGTGGGCAAGTGTGGGGGATTATACCTGCCTGATTGGCTCCAAACTACAGCCATTGTTACAGCAGCTCTGTTGTAATTAGACGGAGAAATTACTTTGGAAAAAAATAGCTTTGGAACAGCTGGTGACACATAAACTCTCTCATACCCAATCTAAGAAGTAAGCCTCCCAGCCGGTAAAAGAAACCACCTACCACACCACACCATCATGCCTGGGTAGAGGGATGGAGCAGTAATTGCTGTCTTTGTTATATGATCTAATGAAAGTTGCACTAGCAGAAGCTACACTAGCTATTAAAACATCATACATGTAGAGCTCTATACCTAAGAACAACCACATATAATACACCAGACTGTAAGAAGTTCAATGAAATAGTTACTAGGAAATTACAAGGAAAGTTAAAAGTCACTTTTATACAACAGGTAGTTATTATCCCTGAACTCTCCATTGTGTGTGTTTGTGCTAAATCACTTAGTTCTATAAGTTTCTCCCTCAAAATTACACAGTCCTGTATGAGTATGAGAACAATGTAAAAGTTAACAAGCATACAAAACCCTACTGAACACACTGTCTATTATTAGAAATCCTCTGAAGATTGAGTCATGGCAACTGGACTTCTTTCTTTGAGGTAGAGACATTTCGTTCTGCACCCACAGAACTTTTTCAATCTGAGGGAAGTTGGCTTCATATTCACTTCACCTGGATGACTGAGAATCTTCATAGACATTATTAGAAATCCCTGCCTGACCCCAATCCATAAACAGTGCCTGTTCGGTTATAGTGTAACATGTGAATTGTTTATCTAGGGCAACTTTTGATTAGTTACTATATTATCATAAGCCTAAAAGCTAACAACAAAGCTACTGTTACAACATAATTATTAAAATAAACTGTGAATAATAAATTGGCATGGTCTACAGGGGAAAATAATTTTTGGGTCATTCCATCAGGTTATTACAGAGGATCAATTATAACAACACTTTACTTTTACAGTATTGTCTTACTAATAGTATAGCATTTTCTTTTGCTAGAGATAATGTTTTAAAGCATATTTGTCATAGAAAAGGTGTTACTAATAGCATAAGTAATGGATCTGTTCTATTCAATAAACATGTTATTACATGTTGTGAGTCAGACCAGGGGAGATGACTCTGAAAGTGAAACAGGTAAAATGGAACTCACCCATCATTCATCTTGTTATTTACAATTACAACTGTGATTCCTCAGAAGAGAAAACATCACACCCAGTGAGAAACAAAAAGAACAACTGTTGCTCCAAAAATCAATTACATCTCTGTGATGATACCAATAACAGTTTTGATTAAGAGGGTCGACGGGAAAATGGGAAAAGCTTAGAATCCATCTACATAAAAAAAGCTTGTGTTTTAAATTAATAAACCAGCAAGACATTGGGCTAATTTATGATACCCTCGGGAGGGAACTAATCAGTTATCCTAGACAAATGCTGCAAATAAGAGTAACATTCCCAATGGGCATGAATAAGAGCCACACAATGTTGTATGGTTCAAACCTTTTAAATTATCTTAGTCTATTACACTCTACATTTATTATACACACTATATGTATGTACTTAAATGTATATATTATAATATACATATGTATAAAAGTATCAAACTAAAACTACAATATGTGAAAGCCAATGGTTAATATAGGAAAGACTTTGATATCAAGGTTAAGGAAAGTGTACGTTAACTTGTGATCTCAAATGTAGGATAGACTATAAGGGCAGCAAGAAATATGTTCACCCATTATAAAATAATGCACAGATATTTTAAACCTCTAAAACTGTTTCAAATGGGCTTAACCAAGACAATAAAAGCTGGAAATGTAACAAGGAAGAGGCACATTTCTACATGCTCAGTGGGACAGTCCCTCGGTATTGCATGTTTTCAAAGAGGTACTAAAAAACCTTGAAGAGTGGTTCAAACAAGAATCTTCACAGCTGTGTATGTTAGGGGATAAATCTTTTATGCAACCAGGGCTTACTAAAGCAGAGTTTTCTGACATACATTAAGGGTGTAGGATCTTAGAGAGCATTCTGGGTACTAGGTACTCAATTTAAAGGAATATTGAGGTGCCTGGACTGTTCTTTTCAACTTCCTTTTTAGTCCCTTTCCTTTTATTATGTTTTTATTTTGTGTCAAATGTTAATGAAAAAAAACTTGAAAAAAATTGCTTAAAAGCATGTAATTGCATTACCTTCCTCTGTGCTGAATTTGAAGAAATATCAGTGAAACCGAGAAAAAATAAATTAATTAAAAAAAATAAATAAATATTTCAATGTGTGGACCCATTTTCTGATTTTGGACTTCTGTATCCTGCTAAACTGCCTTCTGTGGAAAAACTCCTATTGTGATAATTATCTCTGGTTCTTACAACTGCATTAAAGCCCTGCTAGCTCGTCACGCTATAAACGTCTTATTCACTTATTCATGCAAAAACACATTAACAAAGAAATCAAGACTCAAAAAAGCTGATCACAGATTTCCCAGCTAAAAAACCAACATCAGTTTCCCTTCTCACCTTAATGCCGACGTAGTCTACAGGAATGATGGGTTTCTCAAGCGAGGGCAAACTGGCCTCATCTAAAGGTTCTCCCACCATCACTTTGGTTGCCACATTGATAAAGTCCACACCAATTGTTTTAGATACAAAAGGGAAAGAGCGTGACGCCCGCAGATTACACTCTATCACCTAAAAGGGTACATAACACAATCATTACATACAAATTGCATGTGAACAACACAAGTGGCACAAATTAGTATTTGCACACACTAGCTTAACATCAAAACTGAAGGTTTGAACATTAATTATAAAATACAAGGTGTTTTCAGTTTGAGTGAATTGCATTCACTCAAGGGGAGAAAAGGTTATTCTATCATTTAGTCATACAAGAGAAAATATTACCTACCATGACGTCATTGCCTTTAACCAGAAACTGAGTGTTAAATGGCCCAGAAATTTCAAATGCTTGTGCAATTTTGTGGGTTGCAGTTTTAACCTAGGAGTAACAGAAAAAGAAACATAGACACATATGTATAAACATAATATGGAGAAAAAGGCTACATAGAACACAAGTTAAAGAACTTATTGGTACCATGAAAACAATAGTTTATGGTAAAAAAGTTAAGGGTGACTTAGCTAACCTTTTCAAGTGCCCCTTGGCTAATGGTCTGGGTTGGCAGCATTAACGTGGCATCTCCTGAGTGCACACCAGCATCTTCCACATGTTCAGTTATGGCATGGGCCAAAACCTGGAAAGACGTACAGTGATTAAATTATTTTCATGCAGATCATAGTTCTGATAAACAAAAATCCCTACTCAAGGCAACTCCAGCCTTGGTCAGTTCAGATGTGTTTAATTTTTCAGACTTTTATCAGGCAGATGGCCTGAGCTTAATGCGTTTACCTTCAGTACATATGTAGCAGTGCAAACAAGTATAAACGATTCAGAATCAGTATATGGTGACTTATAAATAATAATAAAAAAAACATAAAATCGACATAAAATCAGTCGGTTCAGCACTCACATGAAAATCTGTTCAGGACAAAGGGCCTCTGTTTGTTGACAGACGCAGCGACAATGTTCATAAATGCACAGTGTCAAAAGAATAACTTCCAACATTTCACCCACGGGACAGGAGATCTGTATCACCCAGCAGCTCTGTGTGAGTGTGTGCGTGCGTCTGTAAATGAGTGTCTGTGTCATTAGTTCATTTAAACTGCCGCTAACCACAGCATTCATTAGAACTCTTCAGATAGAACCTGTAATTAATACTTATTATCTCCGACTTTTCCACTCTCCCACACACTCACACACAGTCTGACCAGGGATAATGAAGTCTGTTTGGTATTCAGTGAATGGAGAACTTGTTAATGGAATACTGAAGATAAAGGAGGGGCCGTATTCAGCAAAAGACGAAATAGAAAATCTACCATACAAACCGATTGCCCACGTTCTAACTGACACCCTTGAAATGACTCCCACAGCCTAAACAATAGTTTAACAGACAGGACGCTCGGCATAAGTATCTTTTTAGTTGTGTCACCTACTGCAACTTACAATGCTACACAGAAATGTAAGTTTTCAAAAGTTGTATCAGTTCGCTGTCAAGTTATTGTTAATGTACTGGCATCAACCATATATGCGTCTTATTGTGTCTCAGGAGTACAGTACGTCACTTTTATTTTTAAGGTAAGGTATTCAACATACTATATACTACATAGACCATACTGCATGTGCAACTTCATTAGGTATTGTGTTGGTTTTCATATAATGTTACATGTTATTTTATATAATATTTTAATAACATATGACAACTAAGTTATTTCAGTATTTATAAGCATATTAAAGCAAAATAAAATAATAGTGGAAGTCAATACAAATACAACAAATGGAAAACATTTAATAAAAAATATAATCTGTAGCACATGCCAATCAGATATGAAAACAGCATGCTGAATAAGAATAATTTCGATATGCCTCAAACTGATTTAATATACAAATTAAAAAATCATTTAGTATCACCACTTTCCTGCGTTTAGCTTTTATTGTATTCACTTCTCCACATCAGATCTGTCTGGGCTGTAATGTCTTTTCACTGAAGATTAATGAGATTACTTACACTTTATTCATCTACTGGGCTCAATATCTTTTCTACGTTTCTATTTAAACTGCAAAATAATGGAGGACTGAAAAATACTAATCTACACAGGTGAATAACAATGATAATGTTTTAAATGAAAATATGACCAAACAAGATGTCAATATAAATAAAGAGGGACAGATAATGGTGCTATCCAGGCTGTCACACTGTGCTACATTATAAAAAAAACTATTTGGAGAATGTGCTATTCTGTATGCAACTTACAATCTGGCACTTTTTGTAATTTCTGCAAATAGAAAATCATAATAGATCAGATGCATGCTGTATATTTGAGGTTCTGTTATAGCAATGACCCTGCCATGCCCTTCTTTAAATATACAATGATGTTAATCAAAGTTCAGTTTCACCTTTCCATCCTTGGCCACAGCATCCACCTCTACCTCCCTTGCACCACGGATGAACTTTGTGATGACCACTGGGTGTTCCTGGAGATGACAAAGCAACAAGGTTTTTTTTCTGCAGTTTTAAAATTTTGAGTCTGTACTCCATCACACTGGATTTTAAATTAATCGAAGACTCAGACATTAAACCTGTAAGAACTCATTTTAAGTTGATATGGCAAACAGTTTGTCATTCACACATTGTGGGGAAACATTATCTTTAATTTGGAGTTGTGTTTATGAGCACTTAAAGAAATTCCAAAACTCTCTTATCTCCGTCTTTGCGCTCTACCATTAAGAAAGATGCCGGAGCTACTCGGGGCTCCACTATGTTCTCCTGCCAATCACTGACTGTATCGGTTTATGTTTGAGAGCAGTGAGAGTGAACCATAACAGCTCACTGTGTACTGGACAAATGCATTGTAGATGGATTTGCAATTTAAAGGTGAACGTTAAAATATTTGACCTGATGGTCATTGTTTCATTGGAGTAAATAGTCACAAAATAACAAAAATGTTCATATACTTGTATATACAGTTTGAAACTAGAATATTTTCTAAGACTAAGCTTGCTTTGGTGCTCTGTAGTTGTGCTATGCTCATGTGTGCGTATTCTTCTAGCCCCAAGTAGAGGCCCTTGGAGGGGCCAGCTGCCCAGAAGCCACCTGGGTATTTAGTGAGGTAGATATGGGCACACAACCCTAGCCGACAGCCATGCCAGCTGGTAGCATTAGTTAATTGAAAGCAGAGGGAGGGAGAAAGCAAGACAAAGCTAGAGTCTCAGTGTGTCGGTGTGCATGTGTGATGGAAAAGAAGGGGATCATGTGTCTCAAAATGCTAATTCAATATAATTAAAAACTGAAAAATGAAAAACCAAGGTGAGAGTTTTGGAAGGGGTTCTATGGCAATTTGACTCTCCCACATGTGCAGGCGGGCCGGCACACACACAGAATTAACACTGATCTCACCTGGGACACCTGAGTAGCTTCCTCCAAGAAACGTTTCATCTCCTCTTCTCCATACGCAACGTTCATTGCAGAACCACTAGTGAGATTCAAAGAAGAGAGAAAGACAGTAAAAGAAAAAGTGTGAGGGAGAGAAAACAAAAGGCCACAGGAGAGGAAGAGAAGCAAGCAAATGGGAGAACATACAAGCTTCAAATGATTGTTCAAAACACTCATTATCTCTGTTGCATCACTATTACCATCGGGAACAAGGTCTGTAAACAGTCAAAATAAGGCAGGGAGAGAGAGAGAAACAGAGAAGGGGAGAAGAACAGCTATTTAGGTCGAAAAGCACTCCAGGCTCTTGAAAACGAGTTCAAAACTTTGTCATTAAAAAAACAACAGATTTAGGCTAGTTTTGTTGTGGTGTTTTTGATTTTATACTGCTAGCTGGGCTATCCTGTTCAAAAATAAAAGGTTCAGAGAAAAGGGAGAAAGGCCATTAACTTGGGTCAGAGATTCATTCCTTAGCTGTTCCTAGCGTAAAGACAACATATGTCCAACCACCAAATTAATACTGACCTTTATTTTGAGTGGTAAAAGATTCATATGTATTTACATTCAGACACGCCCTTGACTCTTGTTCCCGTTTCTCAGTGTTCCCTGAATCTTCGGCCCAACAGAAATAAATATGAAGAAATACAACACAGCTAAGGAGAACACATTTGATGGCAAGAATGACTAATTTAATAATTTTTTTAGTCGTAACAAATAGAGATTTAAAGCATTTTTTCAAAACCACATCCTGATATAATGAAAAAAGTAAATCCCATAATTAAACAAATCATACAATTATAAAACAATAGCATCACAGTACATTCACTGGAGGGAAATGAGTAAGGTTGTTTTCATGCTTGTGTTTATTACTTGGCTCTAATTGGGAACACTGCTCACCCACACACATATGCTTTCACACAGAGAGATATTCCTCACAACTGCTGAGTATTTGCATTTCACTCTGTCACACCAACATTGAGCTTTGCAGCACTTGTCAGCAATGAAGAAATTAGAGGTTTTCCAAATGTCTAGGCTCTTGATTGACATAGTGGGAGCCAATTTACTTAGTTGCTTAGATAAAACTAACATTTAAACTACAGTCTAGTCTAAAACGTATCTAACATTGTGTATAGCACATCATTGTACAGCTGTATCTATCAACATTTGCATGCCATAGCAATTATACTGCTGAGTTTAAGTGTTAAAAACGAACAAGAAATGGTGGATTTTAGTATGCAAACAAGATTTAGGCTGTAAGAATTTCTCTATAATTTTCATAAGTAATTTCATGAATATATTTTAGGACTAAATACATCACAGTTGACTTTTGGTGTGTCTCTTTGCATTTTAATGCTAGAAAAACAAATTCAAGACTCTGACATGGGAGCAAGGGTTTGGTGTATAAATAGGCGAGTTTGTGCATATGTACCAAGAAGAACATTCAAAAGCCATTAGCAAGTATGTCAAAGGGGTAGTGTGAAAACACTTTGGGGATAGGCAAGATTAGAGAAAGTTCAACCGATGCTGACGCCAGAAGGGAGGGGAGGGATAGGGAGGGCAGGAAAGGAGAAGAGAGGGTCTTCGTTGTAAAACCTATTCCACACAAGTCAAAAAAATAAAAAGATAAAAAAATATATAAGAGAATATAATATATAATAATTATAATCATATGTATTACCATTGGTATGATCACGGATACTAGAAGTCCTGGATTTCCCTTTGATGAATTGAATTACTTTTGAGTTTTTGTAGTGACCTAGTGTCCAACATATCAGGTTTCCCACAGTACTTAACAAGTACAGACATATTACCTTTAAAAAAGGCCACCACAGCTCACACATAAAAATATAACAAGTACTAAACTCCATCATCCTCTAGTGACACCAAACCCTGTTAAATACAGGGTCTCATCATGACATCTGCTGGATACAAATGTCACTGCATGATAGAAGGAGCATTTGAAAGGTTTATTAATCCATTAATCATCATAACAAAACATGTATTTTACTGGACAATAAGTCTGGATTAGTTGTTAAAAAGTACATCGTTATTCTCTCTTCACTCCTCAACCTTAAAAACTGCACTGTTTTTTCCCAGTGTTTGTCATTATATATAATTTATTGGCACAAAATTTGACACAAGAAAACTAATTTAATTTTGATTATTTAGCCTTAAAGTTTATGCAAAAAAAATATATGCTACTCTTTTTTTTTTATCAGTAGCTGCAGATACTAGCCAGTGTGGGATGAACGACTTCTTTGTGTTTGTTTTTATAGAGACATGGCTCAAAGAAAACATCACAGACACGACCATTCAATTGGATGGTCTAAACCTGTACCAATCTGACAGGATTACATCAGTGACTGGTGAGACCGGTGAGACTGGTGGTGCTGTAGTATCGTGCATAGCTGGTGGAATGTGTGAAAATGTGACAGTCACCAAAACCATCACCAACCATCAGAAGTCATGGATAACAGTATAGGTTCTACTGCAGAGAGCCTGAAACACAGCATTCAAATCAGGGGACAAAGAAAGCCTGAGGTCAACAAGGGCAAATCTGTCTTGTGGCATCTGAAAGGCAAGACACATGTATACTGATAAAAAAAAGGGCACCTATTAAACAGCAGAGATGTGAAATGCCTACAGCAAGGCATCCAGATGATTGCAGACTATAAAACTACAGCATCACAATATTTTACTGAAATCTCCCTCCCTGATGAATAAAAATGACTTCTTCACACAGTCTGATGGACAACCATACACCATCAAGCAAAACACCATCAGTTCCCAGAGACCAGATCCTGCGTCTGTCTCCCAGAAGTGTGAGAAAAAACATATTCAAAGTCAACGCCTTCAAGCTCACAGGATTTGACAATCTACCTTGACAATCTACTCAGGGAAAAAGGGGACCAACTTCACAGTGTTCTGCCTGACATCTTCAACACCTCTCTCTGAGTAACGTTGCACGCTGACTGTGTTTTAAGTCCACAACCATAATCCCAGTGCAGAAGAGGTCATCCATGGCCTCTTTGAACATCTAACACCCTGCCACACTGAGCACTGACCAGTGCATCACAATCTGCTTTGAGAAATTAGTCAAACAATATATGACCTCACTTGTTCCTGACACAATGCACCTGCTCCAGTTTGCACACTGCGCAAACAAGTCTACTGAAAATTGGAGGATCCCCTTAACCCAGACCTAACTCACCTGGAAAAATAATCCCACAGAAACAGGACACCAAACTGCACTAACTTGGCTTCAACACCTCTGTCCCTAACTGGATCGACAGACTACACCCAGTGCACATTGTCAAGATCTTCCAGAACTACTGGACTCAAAACAGGGGCCCATAGGGCTGTTTCCTGTGTCCAAACAATAATACTCATCAAGATGTCAGCAGCATCTCTATTTTTTTGCAACAGTTAAAACAAGCATCTCTTCCCCAACAAACTCAAAAAGGTTTTCTCAATAGCAACTGGACTTGTTTTAGGTCCTTGACTACGTTTCACCCTTCCACTCCACAGCTTTCTCAAGTGACTTGACATTCCCTCTGGAATGGAAGGGCAAAACATAGTCAAGGAACTAAAACAAGTCCAGCTGCTATTAAAATAACTTTTTCAAGATAAACATGACCTGGATGACGGAGAACCTTCACAGATATTTCCCCAACCATCCTCACTCCCTTCTACAGGGGGAAGTATCCTGACCAGCTGCATATGAAATGGCTTCCTACTCCAGCCATGGCCAGTTCTCCTGATACCCCTGGTAAGAACACATAGAATGGGTGCTCTCTTACATGTAGACCACAATCCCATAGACATCATTCCTGCAATCAAAAGACTTCTCAGACGATCATACTTTTGCAAACTGCTGCTAGAAGACTTGATCCTTAATTAAACTATACCTTATAATTACATCATATGTTTTTTAAAGTGCATATCAAACATATCTATCTGCACTGATAATAATTAGACCTTAACTAGAATATGTTACACTGTATTTTAAATTTGGTGGTATTGCGAGATCTCTTTTACAGTACAGTTACGAGACAACAATAATCTTATCTATTGATCTTCAGTGTTAGAATTATTAGGTTTACATGTAGGTGATAGGCCTGTTGGCTGACTTGATAAAACTTACCTGAGAACATAGGAGGGGCGAAGAAGACATGGATAGCCCACCTGGTTGGCAAATGCAAAGGCATCTTCCTGTGATAGGCGAACAAAGCACAACAAATGTTAGAAAGACAAATGGTAGAAATATGTCATGTAATATCGGTGATGCTAAAAAACATGAAATCCCTTGAAAGAAACACACATACATGATAGCTGCAGGAAATAGAGATGTAAAACTTTATTTACACAAATGACTGCTCAAACATGACTGCTCTAAGGTATAAAATGATTGATATACTGACAACAGCAATACAAACAAATCTATTATGAATCAAGAGCACACGTTCCATTTTATCCATTCTAAAGTCAACCATACACATTTTAAATGGTTTCAAGAATGAAAGGTGCACTCCCGTATCTGCCAAAAACAGAACACTGTCAAAAGAGTAAGAGGGAAGAGTATAAATGTTCTTAGAGTCATAAAGTGGGGCTTCAATTCACCCCCTTTTCATTTTCATTTCTTCTACTCAGAAAAAGAGAAGAAAGAGTATGAGTCATAGAAGGAGTCTAGCAATGAGAAAAATGCTGTATGTCCTCCTCCTCACCATCATCATCATCATTATCGTCATTGCTCTCTTTTCTCCATCTCTCTGCAGGTCTAGCCATTTTCTCTCCATCATTACCCACTGTTCACTCACCAGGTGGAGTACCATTTACAAACACAAAATAGCTTCCCAGAGATGCAAGAAGCATCTCCCCACGGCTCTTCTGAATTATTCCAGCCCAATAAAAACAAACTGATTCTTCAAGATCAGCAGGGAAATAGAAGATGTAGGTAGACTCAAGAGAGACACAGAACTTTATGTGTGTGTGTGCATCCTGGCTAATCGTTCCTCAGTGGTATCTGAATACATGAGTGACTGTAATGGAAGAGACATATTTCAGCGCTGACTGCAGACATTTTTCAGTGCTCCACATGTTAGACGAAAGCACTTGCCAGTGCTTTATTCAGAGGAAGCAGAGAGTGAGTTGAGAGAGCCAAACACAAGAAAAATGCTTAACTAGTCATTTAAGTAGTGGGGTACAGTGCTTTACAAGAAAGAAAGTTCTAAAAATAAAACTATTTGTGGGGGAAGGCATCGTTATAGATGACTATCATATATGGAAATTTATGTTTTATTACATATCTACATATGGATACAGAGGCCAGTGTGTTCTAATCATATGACGTGTTTGCTAATGCAAGTTTACCAGTTTAAAAGGCTAATGGATCATTAAACCCACTAGCATCAATGTTAGCACTGCTGAAAACTGTTGTATTGATTAAAGATGCAGTTAAACTGGCCTTAATTAGACTAGTTTAGAGTTTGGAGAATCAACAATTGTTGGTTTAATTACAGACTTAGAATGGCAACAAACAAATAACTTTGTCAGTATGTTCTTGTTCAGAGAAATGAAGACGATTCCATGTGAGAAATGCCATGCCAAGAAACTAAAGATCTCATACAACACTATGTACTACTCCCTTCACAGAGCAAACTGGCTCTAACCACAATAGAAAATGGAATAGGATGCCTTGTGCAGAACTGAGAAAGAGGACAAATACATTAGAGTGTCCAGTTTGAAAAACGGAAGCCTCACAGGTCCTCAACTGGCAGCTTCATTAAATAGTGCCTGCGAGATACCAGTCTCAATGTCAACAGTAAAGAAGCAATTCCAGGATGCTGGCCGCAGATATTGGACAGAGAAAAAAATTGCTATGGACAGACAAATCTAAGTCTGAGGTGCTTGGGTCACAAAGTAGATCCCAGAGTCAGACTCAGGCAAGCACTCTTCCAGCATCTGACAAGCGTGGTGGAGGCGATGTGATGGTCTGAGCCTGTTTTGGTGTTGGTAAAATGGGAGATTTGTAAAGGGTAAACTGACTTTGTCAATGACTATATTAACTATTTATTTTAATATATATCTAAGCTTATTTTATGTTTTATGCTTGCATGGTAAACAGAGACGAAGACTCAAAACTTTGGGGTCTGTAGTTTAGATCATCGCACCATGAGTCCAGTCAGTACAGTTTCTCAGGTCAAATGCACAAATCGTGAGTAAACAATTGACAGAGACAATTTAGTATGGTTGCACCTGCTGTAGAAGTAAGCACCCAACTTAGCTGATTCAAAGGACAATGCAGAATGCTCATGGTAGAAGTAACAGATAAAGACTTAATTATCATCTCTGTTCATGAGGGTAGCATATGCAAATCATTGTGCATAGTCCATGGTAGTACGCTATGGAAGAAGACACAACACTACATGTATGAAGCAACACAACACTCCACAGCACTACTGGGAAAACGTTTTGTGTAAGATTACACTAAGGCTGAACTGTTAAAGAAGTACAAGCAGTACAAGGTAATGTTTTGTGTAGAAGGTGCACAGCATACCAGTATTAAAACGCCATCCCAAAGTTGACAGTGGATGGGAACATTGTGACTTGCTGCTGCTTTCTGGGTCTGGGCAATTTGTTAGAGTATATTTAAATTTATAAATTACCCCATCTATAATTGTATCTCACAAGATAATGTCAGGATAACTACCTGCCGGCAGAAACTCAGTAGAAGTTGGGAGGTGAAGCAGAACAATGACCCTAGCCTGAAGTGAGCCTACTATGTAATGACTCTAAATGTTTTTCTGCCATTAAACGAGGCTTCTGATATTACCTCTATATTCTTTTGAGGCTGTCGTTAAACCATTTTCTTCAGCTATAAATAGCCTTGTCCAAGGTAACAGACTTGAGACTGGAGAATTCATCTCAGATAATGTGACTTGTTGTGATGACATTTTAATTAAAGGTTACTTTAATATCCACTTGAATAAAGCCTGTGATTATATAATTACAGAGAAGGTGTCAGAAAGTAAGTGGCTTTCTGACACCTAATGATACCTCTCCCTGTTTGTTTTAAAGAAAATTGAGACTTTCTGAATAGGTCCTACAGGGAAGAGTATTGTTAATTTATTTCAACAATAATTAATGTGTTGTTACTTCTTCCCTATTAGTTGTAAAATTGTAAAAGCCTCTACTTAAAAACAACAACAAAAACAAACCATTCAGAGTCTCAACTATCAACTTGCTCCCTAACCTTTTCTTAGCTTCCAGCCCACATATCTACCAGTAATCTTTTTGAACCTCTTGATTCTGGTTTTAGGGCTGGTCACACCACTGAAACAGCACTTACTAATGATGAATAATTTTCTGCTTAATATGGATTAAGATCCCACCTCTGTGTTTCTCTTACTTGACTTTGATGTGGCTTTTGGCATCATAGATTATTGTATACTTTCAGATAAGTACGAAAATAAATTTCCCTTTTCTAGCCAGGCTCATGCTTGGTTATATTCTTACTTACAATGTGTTCCCTGTTAAAATATTACATTAATATTTACAGCCAAATGGTACATATTTGTAATTATTTTCCACTGCTATGGTGATGATACTACTGCATGTGCCTGTGTGAAGGCAGATGGCCTTTTACTAAATAAGAGGTATGCTTGTCTTCTTTGAGAAGCTGAATGTCACAGAATTTTCTGCACCTAAATCCAGATAAAAATTGAGAGCCTGGTAATTATCCAGAGACAGACACCAACTTGATCAGTTAACAGCAAATCCTGATAATTGTGTTATTTCTCAAAGCCTGACCATGAAGAATTTTGGTGTCACATTTGATCCTGCCTTCTGATTTGATCAGCGCATTAAAGATGTCAACAGGATTGCTTTCTTTCATTTATATTACAGCTAAAATTTGCAATTGCACATACGCTAGTTCACACTTCTATTATCCCCAGACTAGAATGTAAACTAAACTATAACTTTTTCTTGTCAATATACATTCAGGTGATAGTTTACTACAATTACATCACTGGTTTGACATTGATTTGATGGACTGTCAGAATGTTCATTAGACGTCACTCAACTGAGCTTGCTGGTTGGGTGGAGCTTGGAGAAAAAAATAATACAATGACGCATAAGTCACAGAATCAGCCTCTTCATGTCATGCTCCACAACACAAACCTTGTTTGTCATTTTAAAAGATTTTATTGGATTGTCACAATGTGTATCATAAAATATTGTGCTAAAATATATGATTAATAACTCAACCATGCATAATTTATGTGCTTGCTCTCACCAGAGAATTGAGGGCCTTCCATGGGGCCTGGGCTACCCCAAGGTCATCTAGGATACTGGAGAAGACTGATCGCTCCTCAGCTCGGTCAATCTGCAGGGGGCTTGTCCCAAGAATCTTCACTCCATTCAAATGCAGGGGTATGGCCAGGTTGTTGGGGATCTGGCCTCCCACTGACACAATGCTGCCAGAACAACCCTAGAGATGAGATGAGATGAAATGAGCAAGATAAAACAGGAGAAATAGCACATATAATAAAAGAACAAGAGAAACGAGAAGAAAAGACAGAAGAAGGTCAGATACTCTGTCAAGTCTTAGATCTTCTGCCACTGAGTTATCAGCCAAGATTTACAGTGTGAAACCTGTGGCCACTTCCAATTATTCTGGTGACAGATCGCTCAGTGAAAATATGGAACAAACTACAATGGTTGATCTTAGTTATGTCATGGGTTTAATTATGACTAGGGGTGGAGTACGTGTGTGTGTACAAGTGTCAATGCTCCTTTTATTAACACCAGCCCCTTTTCTGGTATACAATAGCTGATCTAGGAGGGGAATGCGGCTTCCAGGGTAATGCCAGGTTGTATCTCTTTATTATTCATGGACCTGCTCTCCTGCTCCTGTCCAAGGTTTCTCTCCATGCTCTAATGCCATATCACACACACACACACACACACACACAGAAAATGGGGACTGTATCTGTGAGAGGGGGATTGATGGCTATCTCTGTGAACAAACAAATACTTAATCACACTGTGATCCCATCACAACTTCAACTGGATTACACTTGCTTCTCAAGGGAAAGTCAGAACAGAATCATCATCATCACAACATAAATACACATAAACCAACAAACATATGGTGCACAAAAAATATCAGGGAACTACTCACTTATCGTGTCAACAAGCATGTTTTATAATCTTAAGGGTCAACTGGGCTCCATGCACACCACCGAGACCCACAGGCTAGTAAGGTGGAAATGATGTACTGTATCACAATATACGTGACATATATATCACGTATATCATATATATCACGTCTGGTCATGTGTGAAATCAAGTTATATAAAGTAAGATTCAGCAAATATAAAATCGTGGTAGTTTCCTGCCAAGTTTCACATAAAACAAATGATAATAATATTTCAGAAGTTCTGTAAAAAAAATGTTTTTCAAAGTTTCATAACGGTTACCCAAATAAAATGATCCAAAAGCTTTACCAGCGATGTTCAGTGACTGTGACCATTTAAGAATATATTTAACTGAAAAACAATTTCGCAAACACAACTGCACAAGCTGCATTAACGTAACTGAGTGGTAGAGCAAGACCATTAAAGCCTGAAAACCCACAAAACCTGTACTCTTGTAACTACAGAAACCTAACTGTTGAAGTCCAAATTATTACCAATTTAGAACTTCAGTGTGTCTGCTTTTAATGGCCTAAACCATCCTGGAGTGTCGTCTGAGTTTATATAAATATGAATCAGCACAGAGGTTCCGGAAATTGTCCGCTATATTTCACCCATACCACTCTGAGAGGGGAATGTTTTTTCTTTTCTTTTGCCCAGCACTGTGAACGTCTGCTCTGTGGAAACTCCATGATAATAAGTCATAGCCACACAGTCAGACTCCTTGAGCCTACAGTCAGGTTGAACAATAAATTGATCTACCTGTAATATTGAATAAATACCCTCATGGCTTATTATTCACTACCGTTTCTGGCCCCAGCTAAATTGATTGACTTATCTTATTCTATGTCTTGTGTAATTAATCAATACTACTCTGCCTATGCTAAACTTTTAATTTATTGCAATTTGATATCAGATTCCACTCAATAAACAAAAATATAAACAGTGAGTAATTATTACTATTGATATAAACCTGTGATAAATTGGTAACCTGATTAAATTGCCTTGCTTCTCTTCCTGCCTATGCAAGCCTATCAGTTTAGGATACAGTCTGATGGTGTAGAAATAAATTGAAATGAAATTCATAATATTGGTAGATGTATTGTCTTAGGTTTCATTGGAAAGTTGAACAATTCTATTGTCAACCAATACACAATAAAATAAAAAGAAAAATACATATGAGTTTGGAGTTTTCAAAAAAATAAATGTTTTCAGTGGTGCTAACACAATTTCAAAAACGTTTTCTAATAACCAATTAGCCTTTTAAAAAGACAGGACAGAATGAATTGATAATGGGTCTCAATATGCCTTTGATATTATAAAATGTGCCTTTCATTTAAAAACATCAGTGAATTCAGTGAACCCAACCTTTGTAATGGTAGTGTATGACCTAACCTCTTGCTGGGTGATGTCCAGGATGCGTTCCAGGGTCAATTCTTCAAAATAAAGGCGGTCACACTCATCAAAGTCAGTGCTGACAGTCTCAGGGTTGTGGTTTACCACCACAGTCTTCTTGCCCATCTGTCTCAAGGTTCTGATGCTGGACACTGCACACCAGTCAAACTCAACACTGCTCCCTGGTAATTTAAACCACTAATTAATTTATGAACCTTGAATTTTACATATTAGAAAAATTACACAACTAAGCAACATTACTGTGGTGTAGAGAAATGCCTTTGCTTTCCATGCAAATATATCAAAGATGCTAATTCACCTTTTTTGATAAACCTTTTGTTAAAAAAAAATGTTTAAACATGTTGAAAATCATGTACATATTAAAAGCTTATATTGGACTTACCAATGTGGTAGGGCCCACAACCAAGAACCATAATTCCCTGGTCTTTAAAGTCAACATCATGCTCCTGGTAAAGTAGAAAAATTAAGAAAATGATTGTTGTTAATGATACACTCTCATGGACAAGAAAAACAAAAAGCATCCATCTTGCAACTATTGCTAAACAATCAAACATTTTCAGTGATTGGATTGGCTACAATTCTACACACAGCGCCTGTAAAGAGTGCTCACCCCCTTGAAGGTTTTCATTGGTCAATTCAATGACAAAGAGAAAAAAGTGAAAACCAGACTTCTATTCACTCACTTTAAGGTGACACCTGAATCTACACCAGTGCAGCCAATTGGTTTGAGAAGTTACATATTAGGTAAAAGGAAATTGTCTACATGCAGTTTTAAGTGACTGTAGTATAAATGCACCTGTATCTCGAGGGGCCAGTTACTGGTGAATCAGTATCCTGACCAAAAACCCAATATCCCTTGCAGTACAGTTAAAACATGTAGGTCAGGGTAGAGCAGGCCATCCTCAAAACCTGACCGTGTAAGAAGGGTACAAATGAGGGAGGGATGGTTCTATGGTATGATGAAACCAATTTAACTTTTTTGGTCATCGGACTGAATCTATGACTAAACACTTTCAAGGGGGATAAATACTTTTTACAGGCACTGTACAGTGCAGACAGTGTACAGTGTATGATATTTTTTTCTCTGTGCTATCAGGGACCACTTACCTGACCATGATAGGTACAGTAGAGATAGTTGGTCATGGCTGGATATTCTGCTGCCAAGGTGTCAATCTGAGAAATTTAGAGAATATGGAATAAAGAGTAATTTATTGAAATGATAAAAAAGTTACTACTTTACTTTTGCCACGCAGAAATAAAGTAAAATGTATCCCTTAGTGGACTTCAGACCTAGGGTTTAGGATTGTGTTGGATTCTATAGAACAATTTTACATAATCACTACATTTACTTTTAATACTATTACTATACCAGGCCACCCCTCTAATTTACATTTTGTTCATTTACCTTAATATATGCACACTTATTACATTGGTTGGATATTATTCTATAGTGGTATTAATATTGTTAGAAGACATCCAAGAAAAAGACAGATACCATCAATTAACTTTTGCTCCTAAAAAATACTGCATGTGTAGCCAAAGGCTAATATAGTTTATCCACTTCTTAACTGTGAATCTAGGTCACAATGAAACACAAAGCTCTAACTTGGTGCTTCATGCACCTTAAATATTTATATACCCCTCTCATTTCCATTCAGTGTCAAATGAAACTTCTCTTGTGTGAGTGTATTGATCAAAAAAGGTCAGTGATTCAGTGCACCCACTGAAGATCTAGACTATATAGCCCATACAGGAAACACAGAGAAAGAGCCCAGTGATGCTCACCTGTTTGACCCAGGGTCTGATGCCGTGAGCAAGCCTCAGCTCTCTCACTGCTCTCTCACTGGAGCCCAGATTTTGACCAATCTGCAGATCTGAGAAGCCATCCCGTTTAGCCTTTACAAGCAGCTCCTCAGGTACTGTGACACTGTAGGAAAAGGTAATTATTGTTAACTATGCAGCATTTTTGTTAATCATTATGAGCCTTATACTTTTTTTCTAAAGTTTACAGAATCCAGTCTTTACATTTTTTCACAAAAGACCTCTTGCTGGGATAGAAAAGCTACTTGGATAAGTAGTGAAACATTTCAACCTAACAGCAAAGAAGTTCAGTTGCCATGCTACAGTGTTTCCTGTACTAAGCAACAATTTTGGTAATGTAAATCTGCTTAAAATAGAAACAGTATTCCTTTTTTATATTCAAAGAAAAATTTAAATCAGAATGATAATTCTATTGACAATATCCACATTTTGGGGATTAGATTTGTTGCACTTTTCCCAGGACGATCAATTTAATCAATCTGCACTGGATATTGGCATATAGTGGAACCTTGGATTGCTTGGTTCTGCTGTCCGCTTGTGTTGCTCAAGTGCGATTGTTGAGTTTTCTTATAATTAATAGTTGTGTTGTTACAAGTCTTACATATTACAATGTAAAGTGCCTAAAAGATGAAATTGATTGTGATTTGATGCCATATAAATAAACTGAATTGAAAAATAATGTGAAATTCTTGGGTAGCCACCGGGTTAGGTCATGACATCAATTTTTGTGCCTATATGCTTTACGCTTCTTAAAATCAAAGTATTGGGTTTTCTATTCAATGTTAACAATATTAAATGCAGTGTGTAAATGTAACAGATCCAGAGATACTATAAGACTTTTTACAGAGCAGAGCTTATCTCCTCTTGCTTTCTATGTTTTGTGCCAAGTTAACCTAAACACACAAATGCATAATGAAGAAATTGATATTGATCTTTTCATCCTCCCACTAACAACAAGTGTAATAATATCATAAGTTGAGACAATAGAAAAGTATTCTTATTTCTGGTGAACCACAACTTGCTCTCCTTCCTCCTTATCTGAAATATTTATGACTTTGTGGTGTAACAACATTGGAAATGCCAATTGTATTTTAACTCCCACTGCACATGACTGGGCTGAGAAATTAAATAAAAAACTCCGAAAGAAAAGAACAGCAAGAGTTTGAGTCAGGATTACAAGAAGGAAGCACAGTTGATCTGAGGGCTTGTCATGTGTAAAATTATCAGATCAGATCAGATCAGAGTGGGAAACCCTCTAAATGAAAGAAGATGACCTTATGTACATATCACCTCAGACACAAAACACTTTAAGAAAACGTGTGATGTATGTGACCGTGTATAAAGAGTAAAAAGGACTAAAAGTAATTCATGTCATTTACAAACAGATGTATTGTCAGGTTGACATATGCTGAGCTTGGTTTTGTGTAAAACAAACAAAATAGACTTTATGTTTGCCATGTTTCAAAAGAGAAAGGAGTGCATCCATAATCAAGTTAACAACTGCTTTTACAATTCTGTGCACATATTTTGTTTATGATTATGCTTTATTTTAAAGCAATATTTCCCTATGATAAATGGAATATGGTTTAGACATAAGTGATTTAGCATATAAACATCTAGTCTTAAATACTAAAACGGTGTAGCTGATGTGAGGCTCATCATAAATGTAACACATTAATACCAGAGCAGCAGCAGAAATACCACATGGTGACTGACAAAGCTGTTATTGGTCAGCATGGACTGCTTATGTTTTTTTATTGAAGCATGAGGAGACCCCTCTGGCAACCACTGGTCCAGTGTTTCCAGGGGTGCCCTCCAAACAATCAGTTAATATTGAAATACTACCACAGGGTACAACTTTTAATTCTAAATGCCTAAAACTGACACTGCAAAAACAGTTATTAGCAAGTCTAAAAAGAAGGAGCTTTTTTCCCCTAACTTCCTTATCCCATATTTACAACATAATGAAATTATCTGATAACAGTTGTTATACACCAACTCCCTCACCGAAACGCTAAAGTTATTTAATGGGGAAGACATCTGAAGTTTCAAGAACTAACTTTACACTTCTGAACTTAACCTTAACATTAGTGTGTTTACATGTGCTCAAGTACCTGGGTTACAGTCGGTTTTCTCTGGTAGACTGACACTACCTGTCACGTGAATAAGAAACCTGGATCTTGATGGGTGCGGGATAAGAGAAACCTGATTTCCTTTGGTAGATTTCTCCCGGAAAACTGATTATTCTGTCCTGTGCATCCGCTCTTGTAAAAAGCCGATTATAAACCCTGTTCTGGGATCGAGGCCTTGTCGTGGCGGAAGGGCTTGCGTGGTCTAGTGATCCTCCGAGCTATGTTGTCGGGAGCCG
>JAUYWH010000013.1:13983320-14012652 GCA_034779795.1 Ctenopoma multispine
GGGCTTCCCTGCTTAGGCTGCTGCCCCCGCGACCCGACTTCGGATAAGCGGTTGATAATGGATGGATGGATGGATAAACCCTGTTACATGTTTACATGGTAAATCGGACTAAAACTGAAACCAACACAAAATGCCTCAACTGCTCTACCTACTGAGCTGCTTGCTGCCCCAGGACGCAGACTTTTCTGTTTCTATAGATTTACATTATGTGACCTATTCTTCCAAAATAAGCCAAACTCAGATTACCAATCTGCATGAGCAGATTTTCACAATCAATCAATTTTGTTCAATCATATTTCCACTGTACTGCTGATATTTAGCAAACAGAAACATCTATTTATATGGCTTTAGTGCATTTTCTTTGTTATGTTGTTATGTTTCTAGCATTAAACATATTTCTACAGTCTGGAACGTTGTAGCTGTAATATTTCTTGTGCTTTTGGAGACGTTGCGTGATAGATTCCATATTAACATTTCCACAGTGAGAATGTCTGTACGCATTTCCGCAGGTGACCACAGTGCTAACTTTTATTCTAATTATTCATGATTATCAATAGTCTCTGACACAGAGTAGGAATCGGTCAAGTGTGACAGTAAATTACTTTGTGAACTTTCTCACATGCTTTCCTTATGTGCTGTATCAGAGAGAGATATGCATACTTAAAATACACAATAACTGCAGCAAACAGACAAAAACAGAACCACAAGCGAGATAAATAGTGAAAGTATGGGGGTCGAGACGTTTCAATGCAAAAAGTAAATGAAGGTCAAAGCTGGAGGAATAGAACTTGGGCTAATTGTTGGACCTGCGTAACCCCCCCTCCACCCTCCACGATTATTTTACTCATCTATTTTTCATAAATTTCTTTCCAATCTAAACTACAGCAATAAAGGAAGAAACTCTCTTATACATCCACAAAATGAGCCTGCTGACCAACAGAGCCTAAAGCCCACCTGTACTCAGCTCTACGCTCCATCAGTCTGGCAGCAGTCTATTGTTGTGTTTCCATCCCAGTGTCCCCTGCTCCAACTGCAGTGGAGACTACAACAGCCTTCTGTGTGTCAGTGTGTCGTGCTGGGTGCACAGCAGACAGTCAGACATTAATTATTAAACAGAATTGTCAGAAAGAAACAGCAGGCTACCTGTGGCTGAGCCATGAAAATTCACAGCGGCTTTGATTTGAGCTGTCCAGGTAAGAGCCAGAGGGCAGAAAGAGAGAGACAGAGAGAGTGACAGAGACACAGGGAGACAGATACAGAAAGCTGGAGAGAGAGAATGAGAGGCAGCTGAGAGAAGGAACCATTCCCACAGCCACCACCTGAGGCTTTTTAATGGCACAGTGTGAATGAGGGATTTCCAAAACACAAACAACTACCCTGTGGAATGTGTGGATGCAGGATTAAAAATAAAAAAACAACATAGACAAGAATTAAACTCATGCCTAGGAAAGTATTAAACAAGCCACAGAAGTTCTTATGCTTTTGCCTGTGAACACCACAACATTAGATTTGAAATGCAAGAATCAATTGATGCAACTTCCACATCTGTTCATGTCTACATGTATTAAAATCTGGTGTGCTTTTCTGAGAATTCCTTTACACATATTTATCTTGTAAATTGCTGTGAATTGTATAAGTTGTTATTGTGCTGCTGAGTTGTCATACTGTTGCCGCACACGTTCTGCAATAAACCAGAGTATCAGAAACTCAGTAAACTGAATAAATTCCTTTAAAACATACTTTAAGCACACAATTTTACTGCAGGCATTGTTTTTTAATTTGCAAACCAATAAGGTCTAGAGCAGAAACACTGAAAGAAACAACTAGTCGATCGGTCAAGGAGGTAAGACTGACAGTGACTGAGCTAGCTGAGTATAGCTCAAAATGTAAGGATGAACATGGAGCAATAGAGTGAAACTAAGGATAGATGGACAGAGATGAGATTTCCATGGACTGTCATTCTTTAATTTGGAGGAGACAGCTCTACTAGATATTCTCAACCATCAAACGGAAGCAGAGTCAGACAGATACAATGTAGAACACCAAGAAAAACAATTGAACCCTTAGGAATCACATGCATTTATGTTTCCATGAGTTTTGAAATACCTACAGCCATAAATAAAAAATATTTTAACTAATAACACACACACACAATTTTATTAATAAAATTAAAACAATTAAAACAAGATATGATTCAATACTTTCTTTACTGTCCACAGAAGAGGCTAAGATGACTGTCATGTATAAATGAAGCGCACAGTAGCAGCTCAAGGTTTACAATAATCTTTTTCAGTTGGCAAACATGTCCGTTCAGGAGTACCCCTTACAAATCATGGTACAAGGTTGTATGGAGCATGGTGTCCATGAAAGGACATCATACAACTACTCTGTGTGCATCTGTGTATATGTGTTACTGTACCTCTTGTAGTTTGCTAGTTGCTGCTCCAGTTGTGTTATCCTGCAGAGTTTGTGAAGAAACCACTTATCTATGGCCGTCAGCTGGTGGATCTGATCAACACTCATACCACTGTGGAGAGCCTTAAAAGGTACAAGGACATGAAACAGACTGAGTATTTATTATTTAATCATTATCATCAAGTTCCACATCCACACTCGCTGTTGGAACTGAAAGCAGACACAACAAAAAGTTTCACAAAGTTTCAGTAGACTGTGGAAAACAACAGTTTATCTTAAAGTCATATTATAAGTCATTTAGTGAAATGTCACTGGATAGGAATGGTCACTGTAATGTATCCATTACTCCTTCAAGAACTCCAAATCAAATCAAACTGTGTTTTTTAAAAGGCATTCATAGATACAGACATTGAAATTGATTTCAATATTTATCACAAGAGTACCACTGGAACTTCGGCCACCAACAAATATTATGCGTTTGTTATTAAGTGTTTATGACCTAAGATGCAAACAAACATACTGAATGTTTAAATATAATTACAATTCTTCCTTTATCTAGTATCTTATGTCTGAATAACAGTTTAGGAAGATAGGTCTGTCTTATACTGTCTTATACTACTAGTGCCATTATAATAAAATATTATCAAATAGGTGGTATATAAGGTGGAAGTTTCAAAATTAGACTGTTGGGTGCAGGGGTAGATTAGATGAGAGTGACGGTGTCTGTGTTGACAACCTACAGCATTTTAGCTGGTGTGCTTAAGATAAGTTGTGGACAATTAATCCTTAATGCTGTCACCAACTCCAATTATCTCAATCAGTCAATAAAGGAACAGATCTGTCTCCACTGTCATGGCATCAAGCCCACACAGCTGGAGGTTTTGACCCTGACACAACCTCATTCTGCTCTTTTCTTAGCGGGTGATAAAAGCGTGTTGATAGAAGTGCTGGATCTTAACATATTTCATACCTTCCAATAGTACAGAAATAATCTTTGTGTTTGAATAATGGACCTTGACCCTGTGTCTACATCTGCTTAGAAAAGTTGGGTTTTACTTTCATCTGGTTCTGTGATGAAAAACAAAGACTAACAGCACTGTAGTGTGTAAGCACCTAAACAGACTTTCCAAAAATATATTTTAAATGATATAGATATGATTTAGATTCATCTTCCCTCACATGCAAACACGTCTGAAAACAGTAAATCTCTCAGTTGCTACTGTGCATCAAGTATGTCTGTGAAGATTGTCAGTCCATCATCAACATCAACTTTACTGAATCCAAATTTCAAAAACAAGCATTTCCACACAATTAGGCATTCACAGCTAGGCACAGAAGAAAGCTAGGGACATGTTTTCTGCATTTCATGTTTTTTTCATGATAATTTTCTTCAAAATGTGATTTTAATGAGAAAACAGTAGTCTGTGTTATTCATTATTAACGTTATGAAAGATTAGTGTACCTTGGCGATGGAGAAGATGCGGGTGCTTGAGGGCACAGCTAGCTCCTGTCGAAGGTCCTGGGTGTCAGCCCAGGCTTTCTTGAGTGGCAGCCGGGGCACAAAGCCATCCACTGATGGATGACACATCCTCAAGGCTTTCTGCACACTTTCCTCAAAGGTCCGGCCCACTGCCATCACCTGTATCCAGAAGAGGGAAATACATGACAGTAAAATGTGGGTATGTGAGCACAGTGAAAAAGCAAGTGAATGAGTCAGCGGGCAAGTGTTTTTCTGTGGATTCTCCCCCACCTCTCCAACACTCTTCATGGCACTGCCTATTTCATGGGACATGCCCTGAAAACGGTCTAGGTCCCAGCGGGGGATCTTGGTGACAATGTAGTCTAGACTGGGCTCAAAGCATGCTGTGGTCTTCTCTGATACAGCATTCTTGATCTCTGGTAAGGGAATTCCCAGAGCCAGTTTAGCAGCTACAAATGCCAATGGGTATCTGGGAGACAAAGAGCAGGGAGATCAAAATAAACTAATGTTGGTTAGAGAAGCTTTTGAATATAAGAAGCAAATCATCAAGTAGAGGTGATCCTGATTAAAACTGTAATGTTGTATTTACACATACTTTACTTCTTGAAATATCTTCTTAATGTTGTAAAAACTTTGAACTCCATAATCTAAAATGTTTAAAATTTGTTCATATATTTTGATATATTGATATTACCTGGCAGTACTAACCAGAACTGAGTTCGTTTATAACATGTGACCTCATGATCTACAGTACTATGTTAATTATTTAGGTTTCTTTTGAGATTTTGACTCTTTGTTCCATCACGCTTTGAAACTGTATGGATTTCATTCTGTGGTTGCAGTGGGATTCATTGTAATTTACATTGTGTTAAGATGAGAGATTACGAATGAATAATCAATTTAATATTTTATCTGAGAACCTCCTAACTTCCAGATAAACCCATATAACCCAGTTAAATTTCTCCCAGATGCAGTCTCATAACGTGCTGTGTGTGTGTGTGTGTGTGTGTGTGTGTGTGTGTGTGTGTGTGTGTGTGTGTGTGTGTGTGTGTGTGTGTGTGTGTGCGTGTGTGAGCGTGTGTGAGAAAGAGAGAGACCAGACTGTCTGGAAGTATAAAGGTACCACTAACAAGAGACATGACAAATTGCTAATCAGAATAAATATGGCATTACAGCTAAATTCTGAGCATAAACTCTGGTACCTCAGACAAGATGGCCTAATAATGAGTCATCCTAAGAGCCGATCATCGAGATGATCCTATATAATGCATATGTGATACTGTTTGTGATGTATTGTATTTTATACATGAGCCTGATTCTGCTGGAGGTTTCTTCCGTTAAAGGGAGTCTTTCCTCTCCCCTGTTGCCTTACGTGCTTGCTCAAGTGGGATTGTTGGGTTTTCTACATTATTCTGTATATATGTATATAATGTGTAAGGTCTTAATCCTTACACTGTAAAGTGCCCTGAGATGACTTGTGTTGTGGATTGGCCCTATATAGATAAAGCTGAATTGAATTGAATACCTTTTTAACATTGTATTGTCAGTGTAATATTAGCCTGTGTCTTCTGTTTGTATGGATGTTCTCTCACCCAGTGGCTTTGGATGCCAGAGCTGAACTTCTGGAGAGACGGGCATTAACTTCAATGATGCAGTACTCCAAGGACGATGGGTGCAAGGCGTACTGGATGTTGCATTCACCTACAATGCCGAGGTGACGAACTACTTTGATGGCCGTCTCACGGAGCATGTGGTACTCCTCGTTGGACAAAGTTTGGCTTGGTGCCACCACTATAGAGTCACCTGAAAAAGTAGATAAAGTGGCTTTAAGAAATATTACCAGTTTCTGAACTTGTATTTGGTTAATGGGGAAGGGGCAAGAAAATTATCTTTTTGTACTAGGGTTGAAAGTGATCAAAAAAGTCACAGATGTATAGATTTTATAGATTGTATCACATATCGGATAATTTATAAGGCTGGGAGGTTTGACTCAGACTAGGCCACCAAAATCATATCACATACAGACCCACTTTATCTCACAGAGTGAGATTAGACAGCAGCAAATACAGCAACAGGCAGTTTCTTTTCTTCCTTCATTGGATCCTTCTGTAACCAGTTGTACATTTACCCAAGTACTAATAGGTCTAAGTACAATTTTGACTTTGCTAGATTTATTTAATGTAGTTTTCAGATTCAGATTATTAATGTAAAATATAACAAAATAATAAATGCTGATGTATTAATATGGATGAAGTAGCTGTCAGTAGTCAGTGGTTCAGATAACAGAGACTTTTGGTATAGGGATTTACCATTATCATATTATTACAGTTAAAAGTTTGTTTGTAGTTTATAGCATACATGTGAAATGAGCTCATAAATCACATTTTCCCATTTTAAAAGCTTCACCCAACATTTACTTTTTTTATTGCTACTGGAGTTGATTTCTGAATAAAAGAAATGAAACTGTAAATGTTCTGCACTTACATACTTGAGTAATTTATAGGTACTCAGTGATTTTCTACCCCTCATTCATCCATTCGCTCGCACACACACGAACGCATACAAACAAACACACACACACACACACACGAACGCAAACAAACAAACACACACACACACACACTATATGTTGTACCTGTGTGAATGCCTAGTGGGTCAAAGTTCTCCATGTTGCAGACAGTGACACAGTTATCAGCCACGTCTCTCACCACCTCATATTCCACCTCCTTCCAGCCCAGCAAAGACTTCTCTACCAGGATTTGACTGCTCATAGCTAGAGCCTATAAAATGCACAGCATATTAGTTTAATTTATCAGTTTAGATGATAAATTATCTTTTACACAGTGAATAGACAATGGAAACAAGTGGAACCTATTTTTGCGTTGAAAGAAACCATTTCTACTGAAACTTACAAATGAATCAAAGAATAAATACTTTCAAATGCCAAATGAGAAAAACTGTGAAATATGGCATAAAACGTAGGCACTAATCTAAAACAGTCTGGCACAGCAGTTCATTTTGCAGCCTGTGATTACAGATTAGAACCAAATGAACCGTCAGACATAATGCTAGAAACTGGACAAGCACAAAAGAATGTTGCTTAGCAACAGCAAACTTTTCTTGGAAGACGACCAGAGAAACATGTCTCAAAGCAAACAATTTTCAAAGCTTTTAATTTGTGAGGGTTAATGCAGTATACAGCATGATCAGTAAAGGTATAAAAGTAAAACACGTCTGTCAGTAGAAGTCTGAGAAAACTGCTTTAAATGCTGAATTAGCTGGAATGATTGATCAAATGTTTAGGAACAAAAGAGAATATTATCGACTAAGCCTCATTAATTCTCACCTTTTGGGCAGTTTCCTCTAACTTTTCTTTGTTGACACACAGGCCAGAGCCAAGACCACCCAGCGCATAGGCCGATCGTAACATCACAGGGTAGCCAATCTGTTCTGCTGCTTTCAAGGCATCAGACACCTGAAAGATTAAACACATTATTTTCCCTAAAACAATTAATATAATTTACACCCACCATAGAACTTAAATACATGTACACTTACAATAAAGTTTGGAAACACCGATTTTACACTGATATAAAAAAAAATAATACCAAGAAAAACATTTAAACGTAAATAGTTATCCGTTTTTTTGTTTTTTTTCCCTTTACAGATATTTAAGTGTGGATGGTTTTACGTATACGTCTTATGATTCCATATGTCCTCCCGGGTGTTAACACATCTTAAAATAAGTTAATGTCCAATAAACTAATAATTTTAGTCTATATGTGGATTTTCCTGAGAGTAACCTGACAATTTTAGTATAAATTAAAACTAAACATGGTCAAACACAAACCTTTCCTTAGAAACTAGAGTTTCAGCCTATCATTGTCTACAGAAAGGAAGGTTATTCTCTATGAGATACATTCAAGAAATAAAGATTTCTTTAAAAGGTGTACACTATAGTTTCCAGAGAGATGCTGCAACTGGACCCATTCTGGACAGAAATCAAAGTGGCCCAAGTGAACATCTGCCCAAGAAGACAAGTACTTATGAGTGTCCTTCTTGATAAACAGATGCCTTACTGCTCCTAAATTGGCTGCACTGTTAAATAATACAAAAGAGAGAAACCAGTGTGCATAGCCACTGTGTATGTCAAACTATGGCAAATCAGAAAAAAAGGTTGAGGTGGGCCAAGAGGCACAAACATCTTGACCCAGTGCATGACTAGATGACTGGTACCAAGGCTTGCCATCCAATTTTGACATGTATCCATGGATCCAAGAAAAGAACATACAGTACAGAGCTTAAACACAGAGCTCATAAAAAGATGACAGATACACCTAAACAGAACACCTAAAAACATCAGTGAAGCATGGAGGAGTAAACATGATGATCTGGAGATGCTTTGGCAATGGGCAAGAGGGCAGTCTCCATCGTCTGCAAGGCATCCTCAATCGATCAGCATGTATACCACCATAATGAACGGGTGTGCCATTCCCACTTATTTTGGAGCCAACTTCATCTTACAACAAGACATTAACCCCAAGCATTTCTCCTTGTTGACACCTTCTTTGCAAATAATGGGTTTCTCTATGCACATAAAGATATTACATTATTTATACACAGTACATTAGTTTTTCTCTCAAAAAAAAGGGAATTTCTAAGTGACCCAAAGAGTAGTGTATACTCCTTGTACAACAGAACTACCAGTAAGCTCAGAAAGAGACTGGGCATGTAGACCGTTTAATATTTTTGTAACTGGTCTTACCGACTCTACAGCAATACTGGGTGCAATCTTTTCATTGATTTCCATCAATTTGTCAGCAAAAATCTGTCTGTCTTCTGTGGCCATAATGGACTCCACTGAGGTACCGAGGACCTTCACCCCATACTTCTCCAGGATACCGCTCTGGAACAGTTCTACTCCTGAATGCAACACAAATGTTAAAATCACAAACAGACGCATGGTTAAACATACAAGCCGCTGAAAAAAGTTTTATTTATATTGCACCAAATCACAGTAGCTGTATCGATTCTGGGGACAGGATGATAAGAATGCCTCAAATTTGATAGAACAGTGATCTGACATGACTGATGTGATCAGGGAGATTGTCAGATCCAAAATCAAGTCAAGTGTGTTGCCACTAAAGTGGGTAGATTCATGCACTTTGTAACCAAAGGTTTCAAATGTTTGTGAATGCCTTTTGCCTAATGCAGTTTTCTGAGTTGCATTTCTCCCCTTTCAGTTGTAGTACTGTCAACTAAACTCCACAAGGAGATGAGCCCCTATGCCACAGACACAATTAGCATTTCTTCTGATAATTGAACCACACTGAACGACAAATATAAGCAATATACATGAGCAACGAGTGCACATCTCACCACAGTTGAGTGCAGTCTGTCCACCCATGGAGAGCAGGATGCCATCCGGGCGCTCAGCCTTGATGACTTCAGTTACAAATTGTGGTGTGACGGGCAGGAAGTAAACTGAGTCAGCCTGCTTTGTTCCCACCTCATTCGTCTGAACAGAAGCTATGTTTGGGTTCATCAGCACTGTCTTCAAATTCTCCTCCTACAATGCATCCACAGGTTTAGTTATTAGCTATTTAAAAAAAACTTAACTATGTTAATTATTCCTCTGTTATTTTTACAAGGTACAAGGTTTCATGGCTTTCATTTCAGACATGATGCTATTTATTTCTGTGGGTTAAACAAAATAGGTTCTTTTTCACAGCAGATGTTTTGACTTGTCACCGTAGGAAGAGCCCTAATAACATTATTAACATTAACAATGCCTCTGTTTGATTCAATGTTCCCAAAGGTCATAACAGTGTGACAGTGAACCAACATGCATATGCACAAGAACCTTCAAACTAAAGTAAAGCAAAGTGTTTTAGCCATTGTTAATTTTCTTATTTACAGTTGTGCTTTTCCTACTGTGACATGTCAAAATGTCTGCTGTGAAAAAGGTCTATTAATGACTCGTTATTCCACATGAGAGGTTAGTAGACAGCATTTAGTCTACACCAAATTACTTTTATGCATGACCAATCATCTGAAGGTTTTCAGAAATGTTAAAGAATTAAGCAACGGGCAGTTCAGCTCTGTCTTAATTCACTAAATCACAAATAAATAGTTTCATTTATTTTATTATTTTCCGAAATGTTAGATACTCCAGTTTAAACTAAATGTTACTCAAGTCATAGTAAGCAGCACATCCAGGTGCACACAGTGGTGCTACAAGTTAGTGTTTATAACTTTTTAATAGGTTTTACAAAACATTGGAGAATCATGACACAGAGGATTGATTGCCTATTTAATATGAAGAAAAAAAAAAACGCATGTTCACTCACAACAATATCTGAGAGGGATGGCACATAGTACAGGCCACAAAAACTGTCCAAATTTGAGGATCACATTATTGTGTAATCTCTTACCTTCATGGCCTTGATGGCCTGAGATCCAGAGTAGTCAAACTCTCCAGCCTGACCGATGGACAGACCACCGGAACCCAGGACAAGCACCTTTGACAACTTCAATAACACAAAATGATAATAACCACAGTGATTAACATTTGCAGTTTTAAAACAAATGCATTCATTATCTTCTTAAGTATGGTGGTGAGCCTCCTTGTGAATAACATTTTAACTTTACTTTAGAATTTGAAGTAAATATTCTTTAGACTACAAAGTGATCCAATTATTCTTTACGTGCATCAAACATGTATTCCAAGTGCCAGTCTTTTGCCACCTAAAGTCACTTGCTATTTAAAAGGTTTGAAGTAAACTTGATGAACTTGTGTGACATACTGTACCTGGGCTCTGGGAGGGATGCACGGTTTCTTGGACATGACTGAGACTATGTTGGCATCCTTTCCTTTCTTGATCAGGGATATGAACGCATCAAAGAGGAACTGCAGAAACAGAGGAAATGCTAATATGTCCACAGTTTCAGAATCTGTTTATTAGTAAACAAAGATATCTGTGTTTGAACACCATATTAATTAGGAGTCCATTTCTGTTACCACCATACTGAGTGTTTCACAATTTTATAGATAGATACATAAAATAGTCCATAAATAATATACAAGATATGTTTGGGATAACATCAATGTAACCAAAACACACAAATATTTGACTGAAAGCTCAAGCTCTCCCTAAAGGTACACGTTTTTGCAATGATTTCTCTAAGTCTACTGATTTCACAGGTCACTTTTGTTCAGAGCAAAAATCATTTGTAAAATGCATCAATCAATTGTTGCTTCTGACAAGCATTTACTAAGCTTTCAGGTCAGCGTACTGCAAAAAATATAGAAGACATATGTGCGTGTACGTATGTACAGTATGTAAATGGTAAATGGTCACTTATATAGTGCTTTTCTACCTAGACTGGTACTCAAAGCGCTTTACACTGCTTCTCATTCACCCATTCACACACACTCACACACCGATGGCAGAGCTGCTATGCAGCTTGACCTGACACACCGGGGGCAATTTGGGGTTCAGTATCTTGCCCAAAGACACTTTGACATATGACAGGGGGAGCCAGGAATCGAACCACCGATCCCATGATTGGCAGGCAACTGCTCTGCTCTGTCTATATGTATGTGTGTATACTGTATACACTGTGTATATATGTTTATATATATATATATATATATATATATGTATATATACTGTGTGTGTGTGTGTGTGTATAGATATCTGACATATCTGACAGTACAGTTACAGTAAGTAACTAATCAATAATAAACTCAAGGTATTTTCATATTGAAACGTACGTCTGGGACAAATGTATTTAAAATATTGCACTTTCTGGTAGTCAAGGGCAGAAAATATTTGTTATGGACAACATGCATAATGTCTGAGATTCAAACCCAGATGGAACATAAGAATTCTCCAGCTGAGCTGTCAAATGTATATTATGCCAAAAAGGATCTTCTGCCTTCATATGACAGAGTTTATAACATAATTTGACAATTACTACTGAACTACTGTACATTCTTGTTTGCCAAGTAGGAGACAAATTCTACAGCACAGAGCAACCAACACGTTTGTGCAGCAAAAGCAACAGATACCTCCAAAACACCTGAACCCTGGTGCTGTTAAGAATCAAGCACCACTGATAATGGCAACCCCAAATAATGATTGGTTGTCCATCCATCCTTTATCTACTGCTTATCCGAGATCGGGTCGCGGGGGGTGCTGGAGCCTATCCCAGCTGTCTTTGGGCGAGAGGCGGGGTACAACCTGGACAGATCACCAGTCCATCGCAGGGCCGACATACAGACATACAGACAAACCATGCACGTGCACACTCACATCTACAGGCAATTCATAGTGACCAATTAAACTAACATGCATGTCTGGGATGGTGGGAAGAAACCGGAGTACCCGGAGGAAACCCACGCAGACATGGGGAGAACATGCAAATTTTAATACTAATGCTAGCTATTACTAATCAGCTGAGTTTGCTTCTCTTAAGGATATAGAACATTTGTCATTTTTCTTGTTTACTTCCTTTCCCTTCAAAGTTTCCATTACTTATTTTCTTCCTTTATACATTTGCTATTATTGACAAATAATTTTTCCAGGACACCATTTATGCAAGTGCTGTTTCAATGAAAGACCTCAACTTTTACTTAAGGTTTCTCCTGTGAATTAAATTTTATTTAACTTTTGTATAGTTTTCAGGTATTTTATGCACTATCAAAGTCTTTAATTACCTCTGTGTCTGTGGGACCGCCTTTAGCCTCAGGGTGGAATTGGGCCGTGAAAACAGGCTTAGTGTTGTGCATAATGCCCTGGAAAATATACACACTTAATATAGGAAAACTACAAATGCTTTAAAACATTCCTACAACAGAAATGCTCTTTTAGAACAACATGAAATCAACCTCATTTGTGCCATCATTTGCATTGATGAACAGTGGCCTCCACCCTGGGGGCAGGGACTTGCTGTCTATACCATAGCCATGGTTCTGTGCTGTGATGAAGGCTTGGTCTGTCATCACATTCAGCACTGGCTGGTTCTGGCCTCTGGGGAACCACAGATATTCATAAAATACAGATTTTGTTTGATTATGATGTTAACACAAGATGTGACAACTCCTCAACGGTGTCTTATTCCACAGATATATATCTTTATGAGGAGCCTTAAAAAGCATGGATTATTCATTTTAATTATGTTCAGCTACTTAAGAGCTCACCTGTTGCCCATAGGTAGTTTGTATGATTTAGCTCCTGCAGCCAGAGCCGTGATTTGGTTTCCCATGCAGATCCCAAACACTGGCTGGGGACGATCACTCTCCAGCACCTTCATAGGAACCAAACACATACAAATATTATCTACAATAATGTTAATCATGATCTAGTATTGAAATTACACTTGTCTTGTGTATAGCTTTAAATTTCTTTGGAGGTGCTGTAATAAGAATCCTAAACGATATGACTTGCTGTAGAGGAAAAAATGACACTCACTCTGTATCACGGATTAACATTTTAATTCTTTCTGATGCACAAAATACATAATCAGCACCACGCCCCACCTTGCGGACATTCTGGATGAGTGCATTTGCCAGGGATGGATCTCCTGGTCCATTGGAGATGAACAGGCCATCATAGTCTAGACTCAGCAAGTCCTGGTCCCAAGGTACAAGGTGGACCTCTGCACCTCTCTGCACACAGAGATACATAGAAGAATTGTGTAATCTTATGATACTGACTGACAAATGTAATAGTGCTATTTAAACTTGCTCTGATCATACACTGCCTGGCCAAAAAGTATTTATAATATTTCTTAAACCACCTTTTGACTACATTCATTCACCGTGACATAGTTTAAATAAGGTTATGCATTGTCACCACATTTACAGTAATGTTAGTAAGTAATGGAACAAAGATTTTTTGGGAGGGAATTCTGAATGGTTAAAGCCACACTGAAAGTCTTGACTTTGCTCACATCTTGACCGTTTCATATCAAATTTGTTGTGGTGGTATGAATCTAAATACAGACAACTGACAATACAGACTACTGCATTACTAGACTGCAGGTTTCTTTTCACTATTACAGATAGAGCATAAACAAATAGAAACCTACCTTTTCCTTACAGCTGGGTGACACAAACAAATATTACAGAATGTTTATCCAGGATTGGAGCTTGTTAGATTAAACAATAATACCTCATATTTTTTAGGTCAGGTTGCAAAAAACATGCAACAGGGTGTCAAATACTTTTCTATATTTGTCTTAGGGGCAAAGTCATAAACATGAAATTTCCCAATGTGAGATCTAATGAGGATACACACTAAACAACAAGGAAACTTTTTACTCTCCGTTTATTCTTACCTTTACTAGCAGGCGAATAATGTTGTGTTTAATACCACAATCAATGGCCACCACTTTAATTGGGTTTCCTTTTCCAAAAACTTTGGTTTCCTGGTAGGTGGGGAGACACAGCAAAAAGAGGTTAGCACTATCCATAAACCAAAAATGTCTTCAGCCCAGTTTAACCAAATGTAATGTACATCACATCTGTTAAATAACACGTAGCAGCCATTACTTTGGTTGAGACCTCTGCTACCAGGTTTTTCTGGTTGGGGTCAGATATCTGAACAGGCTGCCCATCAAATTCAATCTTCCCTAAGACCGTTCCCTGAAACAGAAAATATTAACAACGAGTGGTCAACCTATAAATTTATACATTTATAAAATAATCAATAGATCACACTTTGTATATACAGTACCTTATCTCTGATGGTCTTAGTCAGCATTCTGGTGTCTATCCCGAACAGTGCAGGGACCTTTAAAAGAAGGGAGGTAAAGCTCTGAAAATTTACCAACATACCTATAAAAACAGTCCTATTCACCTCTGTGACATTAGATCAGTACACACAGTTCTACTAGTAATTTGAATCCTAACCTTCTCTTCTTGTAGCCATTGACCCAGAGACTTGACAGAGTTCCAGTGACTGTACTCATGGCTGTAGTCTTGAACCAGAAGACCAGATATCTGGAAGCACCATGGCATCATATTAGGCTTAAAAAAGTCAAATTAAAATCCATTCGTCTACCTCAGTCCTTTAATTAATATTGTCCCTAAAATGGGTAGTGTGTTGTTGTCAAAAGCTGCCACAAATACTAAAATGGGTGTCAGCATGCCCACACCTTTTTTGTTAATCAAGAATACAAAACAAAATTACTTGTAAAAGCACGAAAGCCAATACTAATCATTTTATTAATAAATACAATTAATGAAGTACTGAAGTCTCCACACAGCTTGAAAATGCTAAAACCACAATGAAGTTTCGTACCTGGATGCGCTCTGACTCCACATGTTTTCTCAGACCAAGCTCATCCAACTCCTGGGTGTTGGGCACCCCATAGTTCCCTACAATTGGATAGGTCAGGGTCAGAATCTGACCTCTGTAACTGGGGTCAGTCAGGGCCTCGGGATACCTAGAGTAGGGGAATAGCAGAACAAATATTCTTGTAGTAAAGAATGCAGATACAACTCAGAGGTCCAATTTTCGTATCTATATCATATCAATAATTTAAGCACACAAACATAAAAAAAACACAACCAGTGGGCCTAATGGATCCAGTACCGGATTCAAGAAACTCTTGGAATATAAGGTATGTCAAATTAAGTAGGATGCAGCTGTTGTTTCAATGTGTCACATACATATTTAATGCAAGTAGCAGATCGGACTCGGTATCGCCAGATATCAAATATTAAAAGGAGTCAGATAAAAGCCGAAAATATATAAGTATACTTATAGTTTATTTTCTTTTTTCTTAACTTTTTCTAAAACAGTTCTGCACTTGTTCATGTGCACCATTTTGTTTAATATCTAACATAGTTCAATTTATGCCAGCATGTGTACTCCTTACCCCACCAGGCCAGTATTGAAGACAAGTTCACCAGCTACAGAGGCATCGTGCCCAAAGGAAAAACCTTTCATCCTGGTGCCATCCTCCAAAACCAGGTGTGCTGTCTGAGCCTAGGAGTTAAAAGAGAGCAGGCAGATGACAAGGCAAATCTCACCCAAGAATAATGCATTACCTTTTTATGAAGTGAGTCTGGAAAGACCAAACGCAAAACTTTGAAACAGATGTGTTGCTGGCTTCAAGTTCAAGACTGAAGGCAACCAGTGAGCCTCTGGGACTTCATGGTGAAACTGTAGGTCACTGATTTGTGCTGTGAATGCTTAGACAAATCTTTTCTCCTGTGTGTGTGTGTGTGTGTGTGTGTGTGTGTGTGTGTGTGTTTGGCTGAAAAAAACTGAATTGAAAATGTTCGGCAGGACTCCAAACACACAGCGCTGCTCATCATACCATCCCTACTGTAAAGCATTGAGGTTGCACTGTCCTGCTATGAAGGTATTTCTCAGCGTTAGGGACAGAGAGACTGGCCAGAGGTGAAAGAAGGATGAGAGCCAACCAATTACAGAGAGGTCCTTGAATAAAACTTACTCCGAAGTACATGAAACCTGGTTGACATCCTCAGCCTGTTGCTGATGCTATGATCTTGTTTGCTTGAATTCAGGTTGGTTTTCTTTGATTTTACGCAACACTGAGGAGAAAGTCATCAGTCTGTGCATTATCTGCGGTGGCCTATGAACGATCGAAGTTGATCAAAGTCCCCATCTCCTCCTAGCTCCACATGCTAAATGCACACAAGAGCTTAAATAGTGCGCTACAGGTTGTCCCCTTTCATTTGTCATAAAGTAAGAGGTAGTGGTTGCGCAGGATAACTGCCGAATATATGTATACTATCTGCTGATTTATGAAAAAGACCTCAATTATTTTTTTATGTGTTTCTACATGTGTGTATAGACAGAAATCACAGACTTCACAGCTTTTTAAGTGGAATTCGGTAAGTTGTTGCCAAACACCTCCAAAAAGTTAGTTTCCTAAATTTATCGCAGGCAACAACCGTTGTTCCTCACAACTTTCTTGCCTACCTTCACGCCTAAAGAATTATCCCTTAGTAAAGCACCATGTTCGTAGCTTATATTTCAAAAAGGACAGGATTAACACACTGTTTTAGACACCTTATAGTTTAAGTACGTGATAATTTTCCCATTCAAGACAGATGGGTTGATTAGTTTTGCTGTTACCCTCGTGTCTTCACAGACATTTCAACCAATTGGCCACCAGTGCGTTGTTTTTCTCAGCGCATCAATAGCTTCAGCAGTTATCTGAATGCACAGACACAGTGGTAGGGAGTGTGAGGTGCCACATCACAATCAATATAACAAGCATTAAATAAATATTTAAAAGTGCATTTAAATTAATAAATACTGAAACGAAACAATCTTCCTTGATGACACTGGTTGCCCTGCTGTGCCAACTTTGTTTACTGATGGCACTGTGAGGCCTGTAAGGTCAGAGGTATTCTCAAGTCCAGTGACATTCCTAGCCCACATAATGTATTTTAAACTGATTTTGCTAATTTCATGTTCCAGTGCTTTCCAGTCATGCAACCACTACTATTCACACCCTAAACATGATTATGCTGAACTGACCCTGCAACTGAAGGAGCAATTAAAGGAAAACTATAATCTATCAAGAAGAATTAATGGCACCGCTTCAAAACGAGCAGTTCATCCTTTCAAGATTCCAGGGTGGCGTGAGACCATTGTGTTTTAAACAGGTTTTCCAGATTACAGCACACTCAAACAAGTGTTTATGGCTCTACAGACTACTGCAGAAAGATGGTAGGATGGAGTTAGGTTCGACGACTAAGGCAGATGCTGATGAAGAAATTCTAAGGCAGAGGTTTAACATCCCTAAACTGGCCATCATTGACCAGTTTTTCCCTTTTTGTTGCCTGATGCAAGGGTTTCTTGAACAGGGCCTCACAGTGCACTTCAGTATATCACAGCCAACTGTAAGCAGGCTTTGTGGAACCTGGATAAATTAAGATCAGTTCCAGTTTGGACTTCAAGAGACACTGAGAACAAGCTTATGCCTCAGAGTTTCCAAAGCACTTTCCCACGTTAATTAGAAACTGAATTGAAATTGTTGAGCAGAACTGCAAACACTTCGTCTGGGGCTGCTCATCATACCATCCCTACTGTGAAGCTGTCCGGCTATGGAGGTACTTCTCAGCAGCAGGGACAGGGAGACTGTCCAGAGGAAGGATGAATCCAGCCACACGCAGAGAGGTCCTCAAAGAAAAATTACTTCAGAGTACATGAAATCAGTCACTTTGGTGAAAAAGTTAAATCTATAAAGAAATAAAGTGTACAAGGAGAAACAGGTTCTGAAACCCCCCTGAAGCCATTGTATATAAAATGTATATATTGTGCAGATGTGTAAGTATGTTTTTCAATATGAGAAGCTGCAGCCTGCAAATAATAAAGTTTTCAAACTTCAGTGAGTGTGAAAGTCAGACGTTGCAATTATGTAAGATGATGCAACGTGTAGTGATTTAACGCACACAACCACCCTGCAGATGTTCGTTACGTTAACCCAATGTTATATATTAGTTGAAACATCGATCTGAAATCTTATCAACCAACTGTGTACAATCCTTTAAAATTCTTCTCAATTCGTATTATTACAGTATTTTAAATCTGTGGGTTAATTGTGATTTTATGAAATAGCAAAACCACCTAATTTGTAAAAAAAAAAAAAAGTTATTAAACTTTAAATTCCAACTTTTAATTCTGCATAATCAAAGTGTTTAACTATTTGTTAAACTATTTGTTTAACTAAGTGTTTCAACAAGCTGCTACCTGCTGTCCACCATGCGACGTTTCTGATGCAAGAGTTGTATCACCGCAGATTAAATAGTGCGCTACAGGTTGTCACCTTTCATTTATCATAAAATAAGAGGTAGTGGTTGTGCTAGATACCTGCCGAATATACGTATACTATCTGCTGATTTATGAAAAAGGCCTCAATTACTTTTTTATGTGTTAGTACATGTGTGTATGGACAGAGATCACAAACTTCACTGTTTCTTATGTGGAATTCGGCTTCAAGTCCGATGTGCAGAAATGCTGCCGTATGCTGTTGTCCAACGTCTCGAAAAAGTTAGTTTCTTGCATTTACCACAGGCAACAACAGCTTTTCTCCACAGCTTTCCTTCTTACCTTCACGCTCAAAAGTTTAGTAGTTTGAAATCTCAGCCAGAACGACGTGTTTCCCACTCTTCTGCCAACCACACATCCTTGTCTCAGAGATTTGACAACGCTGCAAGCTAACAGGATTTTGGTCATAGTAGCCTAAAAAAAATGCTCCCTTAGTAAAGCACCACGTTCGTAGATGACAAGTTGGTCTATGTCTCAGAAATGACAAAATAAACACACCGTTTTGCAGCACCCTGAGTGTTCAACTACGAGGAAAAAATCGTTCAAGACACATGAGTGAGTTGATGAGTTTTGAGCTGCCCCTCGTGTCTTCATAGAAGTTTCAACCGATTGGCCGCCAGGGCGTTGTTTATCTCAACGCAACAAGCGCACAGCGTTCAGATTGGTCTTCATTTAAACTCAGATTTTGTTTAAATGAGACTTTACGCTTCAAGCTATCAGCTATCAAACCAAATTGCTAATATATCTATAATAAAAGTATCTAGTATTAAAGTATGGATGCTTGTTTTTGAGCACCATTATATAGGCTGAAACTTTAAAATCGCATGTTTAAGAAAAAATATCACATTTTCTATTATCACATTTTAAGTAGCCACCTTTCTACAATGATGCTATATAAGGAAAAGACTGTAGACTTTGAACTGTGTCTGCAGGAGGAAATATTGATCACACAAACAGCTTACACTTTAGGACACTGAAAGGGAGCTAAAAAGAAACGTATGCCAACTGGGAATGAATGCACCTGCTTATAGCCAACTTGTGTTTATTGCTTTCTGTGCAACAAACTCTTTACAGCCTTTTCTATGAGGTCTGTTGCCTTGAAAAAAGACAAAACTGACTATGGACAGGCTCCATGGTGGTGGGATTAGAGTTCTCTGTGTATTTGCTGATCACTGCAAGACCAGTCCTCTGTGTAGAAGGCTGCCTGACTGCCACTCTGCTGGGTTCAGCAGTCTGAACAAAGTGGGTGTGAGTAATAGGACCTGTGCAGATCAGGAAAAAAACTCCATACTCCAGAAATTGAACTTGGACCAATATGCTGTGCTGTCTATCTAACTTTTAAAAGCTAAATAATTCTATTAGCAAATCTTCAGCTTAAAAGGTACAATATGTTACACAAACTATTTTTAAGATAATATGAAATGAATTAATTATAATATACTGTAATAAATACTGTTCAAATACATATATTGCAGCCTGTCTTCTGTCTTAATGTTTGTCTAGTTCAGGTTAGTTCTGTATTGATCTGCTTTTGTATATACTAATGTGTCCTGCTGACCTACAGATCATATTCCTCCTGTCTGAATTTAGCCCAGGCTTCATTTGCGGAGTTCTGGTGACATCCAGTGGTGATTTTTGTTTAAACTACTCAAAATCATTTTGATAAATGGCCATCAAATAGATTTATTTAGCCTTAGTGAAACCTGACTGCAGCAGGATGAATATGATCAAATGAATTTGAGAGCCTCACTCTTGGTCTCTTGGGTTCAAACTGGAAAAAGTAAAAAAAACAGCTCTATTTGTCATCTTTTAATTCAGGGCCATGTAGCAACACAGATGAGGGCAGACATCTTAACTTTACTCCAGAACAAGTCAGTTATCTTGTTGATAATGCTGCAGCCTCATACTTGATACCCAATACTTGTTACCTACGCATCTCTGAAAAAGAAGGTAGTTAATCAGAAGAGGCTGGTTCCATGGTACAGTTCACAAATCCGTTGCTTAATGCAGACATCCTCTCTCTAATCATATATCACCATTACATGTCATTAACTTTGTGTTCTCTCTCTCCTGTAGTTATGCTCTGTCCTCTCTGTTTCCCTGTCTCTGTACCTTTCTGCAGGTAGCCCTGCCCTCAGAGCTCTTTGCTTTTAGTTCCAGTTGCTGGCTTATATTCTGTAAGGTCCTAAACTTACACTGTAAAGAGCCTTGAGATTACTTTTGTTGTGATTTGGTGCTATATAAACAAACTAAACTGAATTAAACTGAGTTGATGGCTTATAGTAGAAACACAGAGGCTAGTATCATTTATCCGCCAACGTGTAGCAGAAGTCTTAACAGCTTTGCACTTGATATCATACCTACAGTGAGGTCTTTAATGTATTGTGCTATGTGGTAGTGAAATCAAATACAGGATCACTATGTATTATACTGTCGTCTATGATTTGTTGTCCAGTTAATGTCACTATTCACTGATCGTCCATGCAGGAGGGAAATTGTCGTTTGTATTTTGTTGTTGTTGTTGTTTGTTTGTTTTTGTTTGAACTAAATATTAAAGAGAAGGCAGAGTTACACAAAGTAAGCACAATAACTGATAATTTTCAGCTGAATATAGACAATAAGTTGCATGTGTACTATCGTCCCATTTACTGTGTATTACATACTTTTTTGTTTTTCTTTTGTTACATGCAAAAGCCTTTCAAGTAAACAGAACTTTAGATTTTGTCATGTCATTTTGTAATGAGATTAAATACGAGCAATGGAAATCCAATGTGGTTTGCACTAGATTAGATCCTATTAGAGAGATGATAGTAAACCATTGAAGCAAACTTCATTCTCAGGGTAAGAACAGATACTCCAAACACTCCAACAGAGGACAAGAACATATTTATATATATATATATATATATATATATATATATATATACATATATATATGTGTGTGTGTGTGTGTGTGTGTGTGTGTGTGTGTGTGTGTGTCAAACTCTGCCTCTGTACTTAGCCTCTCCTTGTTCTGCTTAATCTTGAGGATTTATATTAACTTGTGTGACTTTGGTTAACTTGAGTAAGTGTATTAACTCTCACTCTCTCTTAATTTGGCTTTGGAAACACAGACGTCAGTGCATGATGTTTGTTCGCGATGTTCATCTCCATGTACAGCAGTTAATCATTTTATTTGAAGTTGTCCTTGAGAGTAGCATTCATACAATAGTCCTATAAGACTGTTAATCAAGGGAATTATTATTGAAATGACATAAGCTTCATATTAAGTGTGCAAATATTTTTAGACAGTGACAATATGAAGGCACTCAACATAATTTTGTTATACTGTCCACATTAAATGAGTGTTATTGTCTGATATAAAATAAAGATATAGGAATAGAAATACCAGTCTGCACTTTCTCACAATTCAAATTTACAATTCAAATTCAAGTTTTTTTTGTAAAAGATGAAAAAACACAAGATTTACGGTGAAAGCTAAACACACTCACACACTCACATTACCTTAATATATGAAAAGAAAATGTATGTCCGGGGTGGAAAAAATGCCCCCTCCTTATAAGTGCAAGCTTAATTTAGTAACTATCCAAATAAGATTCATTTAAATATTTTTCTTTTAAATGATTGCTTTTATCTTCTCTGTTGACTGTTTCTGTTTTTAATAGTTGTGCTTTCAAAATACAGCCCTGGCTACTTGGTGTCAGTAATGAAACAGTCACAAACAATGGAAAATTGCTAGGTGGTGATTGGTAGAACACGAGAAGCTTGTGCAATGTACTGCATGGCCCTTTATTGCTGGGAGGGCTGTGATTAGCTGCTTTCTAAATTCCTCCAGTGATTGGCTAGGGTGCGGCCTAATTAGCTCCAGTGTCTGTCCTCAGTGGAGGCACCCCACATTGTCTGCGGTTTCAAGTGTGAGTTTCAGATGGTGACTAAACTTAAGAGAGGACGTAAATAGTCAGGCAGGCTTTCTCGTCATTCTCTTAGCCAGGTTTCCAAGCACCGTCTCGGCCCTGAGATGACAGATATGATATGATGATAGATATAATAGATGGTTCCTCCCAAGGATCTTAGATGGTATTTGCTCAGTGTTCTGTTCTGGTCAGACTGATTTAACATGTATTTGTACAGCTTTGTTCAACAACAACGCACATCAAAGTGCTTTACATAAGATGTTAACAGGAGAACCAGGGTTACAGTGCAGTTGAAGTGCAGCAGATCAGAAATGTTTTGGACTCATACCATATAGTGGTGAAATGAAGCATAGTGTTTTAAAATAAATTTTTTGTCACATTAGAAGAAACTGACTGTTCTTCAGTCTGTCCTCAGTGTTACAATATGTACTGTCAAGTTAGAAGAAGACCAACAAACAACATCACTATTCTTGTTTTGGGTGATGGCACCATGGCATTAAGACAGTGTGATTGTCCTGGCTGTAATAGCAACTTCAGTCTCCAGCATGGTAAAGAAAGACTTCAGCCAGCCAGAGACATCAGCCAGGGAAATGGAAGGAGGTGACTGTTTCTTTTGGCTTCTATCGGATCCCTTCTTCTGTAGTGATGTAGTGTCCCCAGTAAAAAGGGCAGTGAGTAGCTTTGTTTAGCCTGCCCCCATCTAATTCCTGTGCGGCTAGCGGAGGGCTTTTGAGAGAGCGAGAGAGGGAAATAGAGCATGCAGCCCCCTTAAGGAGCCATGGCCCCCGCTCTTAGAAATCCCAAGAAACTTCACACCTCTCTGTAGGGACTATAAATAGTCTCCATCTGTCCCCGCAGGCTCAGTTACAGCCCCATTCCTTTTGGCATGGTTGGTGGGCAGGGAAGGAAGCACAGTGGGTTTGAAAAAGGGGATGGGGTGGACAGAACATCTACTCTCTAGTCATTCCTGATGGCTGACTGGGTCACCTCTGTTGCATGTTTTGTGGCAAGGGAAGCTGATCGATGCTCTCTGTCATATACCCCTCTACAGTAACCCTATTGATGCACCAACTCCAACAAAGGCAAAAAGCCATGCAGGGAACTGGGAGTTCTGCCATTTTTGGAATCTTGCACCACACTCCACTCATCACGTTGTTTTTTTTTCTTAAGCTCAGGTTCTTCACATTTCATTAATCATAGAGCAAGAGACTCTGTATCTTAAAATCAATTCCTCTATGTCATGTCTCCTTGATTGAATCCTAATTACACAGCTCATAATATCATGGTGGATGTTTTAGTCCTGGTTCCAATAACAAGAATGGTATTTCTTCTCTTCAACGACAAGGCCCAAGTTGGAAATAGTATGAAGTGGAGGGCACATTTGAGAGATGCAAAGCAACAAGAAGGCACCAATGCTTTAGATCACACTATCATTCACATGGACAGTTATAGTGCCTGCACCGTCCAAGGACAAAGCTAGTGTGTTGAGAAGTGAAAAAGAAAAGAAAGATCGAACGACATCAGTTTGCAAAAGAATATTGATGACAAATCTTTCTGTGTTTGTGAATGTTTGAGATCTTGTAGTCCACAGCATCCTGTTCTCGATTGCAAAAGCCCCCTATGCTCATGGAAATGAGATGAAATCATTTAAATAAAATGAAGTAGTTTGATAATTATAGTGTTTCGTTTAAATGAACTCCATTTGTTCTGTTCTATTTTCTCCTCCACTTTGGTTGTTGTATCACATTACCATTTACTGATGCTTAAACATCCGAGTTTCCCAGTGGTGGTCACTGATGTTTCATCTGATCTCATTCCAATTAGGCTTAAAATATCACTCATCATTATGTCTGAAACATTAGCCATTTTAACAAGAGGGTGTCATTACACACCTATATTTTTTGTGTGGAAAAAACCTTCTACCAAAGCCCCTTTTAATAGGCAATTTGCAACCGTAATTTTGTTGTCTTAATTAGAGGAAAGAATATATGATTGTTTGAATAAGAAAAAAACTAAAGAACCACATTTTCAGAGCACATGTTGGCCAACTGGAAGACCAGACTGCTAAAGAAAGAACACAGGTCAAGTAAAATATCAATAGCTCTGACAGCTGTCATTAACAGTCTTTGTCTTAACTGGGATATTTATACATCAGTATTTTTTAGAAGAAGACGGACTAACTAACCACCTTGCATGAGTTAATCTACTCACATCTGATTAATAAATACATATAAAACTAGTTTTGCTTCCTCTATAACCTACAGTAGTTTTCTTTTTTCATTGAGCTTTTGTTTAACAATGGTGATGGGTTTTTGGTTCTGCTCACACATACAGTAAAACTTATTGCAATGTCCGTTTCCACATGCTATGCTTTAATAGGGTTTTAAAGTATACATCACTGTCATGCACACATAATGCACATTCAGTGCCCAATAAACATGGAGGAACCACTCCCAGGTGATAAGGTTCTTGGGTTCTTACAGTACCTACAGTATCTTTTTTTAGCTGGCTCTAAGGATGCCAGTGTTGGTATGTTGTTATGTCGGTCAGTTGGTCAGTTGGGTGGTCAGACCACCACTTTGGATCATACTGTAAATACTTAGTCTACTACTGTTAGCTGGGTTTTTGTGAAATTTGGTACAGATGTTCGTGGTGATACAAATATTAAATTAAGTGTTCCTTACACTTCCTGTAAATTAATACAACACTTGAGACATCTCAACATCTCGTTTAGATTTAAAAACAATATACATGCAAGGTTCAGAGACGATGTAACATTTCGAATTTAGGGAGTCCCTGATTTCTTCTAGTGCCACCATGAGGTTGGCACTGATTTAGATTCAGATAGTTCAGTTCATGATAAATACTGCAATTCAAATTTGAGTTTGGTGCTAATCACTAAATGTTAGCATGCTAAAATGCTAAGCTAAGGTCGCACTATGGTAAACACCAGCAATTAATGAAGTCAGATCTTGAACCTGTGTTGCTGTACTCTCATAAACATGAAATGCAGAATTGAATAGTGCAACTATCTGTGTTAAATTGGCTGTGACCCATCAAAAATGCCTTATTTTATACATAATAAGATCTCTGCTATTAGGAAGCATCTGCTTAACTAAAACTCCATCTAGCTGTTTGAGAAAAGCATTTCTGACAAGAGCTCTGTCTCCCTGAAGTTTTTTTTTTATTGCACTAACTCGAAAGCAATATTAAAAACCTAACTAAAAAACATCTCTGATGTGGGGATGAGCCTGTTCTCTGCATCTTAAGTTGAAACGTAATTGGTTCCTGTAGGCCGCAAATTTTCTCAATGTTCCTGTCATACATAAAATGCGTAACTAAATGTCTATGAAGATTTTTCATCAAAGATTTCATTGAGAATCTTCACAGATAACCTCTGACCTTTTGAACTTTTTGAATTGTTATTTCTGCTTCCTCTTTCGTCATTCAGAATTAATTCTTCATGCAGACGTCAGCTGGGATCACCTGGAGTGGTTTTTGAAACTGATATTCGGATGGCATGTGTCATTGTCCTGCCCTTTACTGTACAGTTCAACCCCCTACTCCCTTTAGGATATCTTACCTCACATCTCCAGTATGACTTTCGCAAAAGAAGTTGGCACTGATAAACAAGTAAATGGTTATATGTTTAGTCAGAGAGTGAAGATCATTTGTCTTTAACTACAGTATCTGATACTTACAAGGAATCTGTATTTTAACAGTAAACAAAAACCTTTTGAAAAACCTGTAGGCTGCTAGAGCAAATATCAAGCACACAACAACAGACCAATTATTGGATAGGTGTTTTTTGTTATTTATCAAGAAAACTGTGAAGTGACTGTAGCCTTGCAAAAGGTTCATTGTGTTGGCACAGCTCACACCCTGCACTGTAACTCATGGTGGATAAACACATGCACACAAATTGACCTCTCAAAAATGTCTGTAGTGGATTACTTGAGTTCACATGCAACTCACTGCAAGTCCTGCTTTACCATGCTGCTGGAGATTCTATTGAATTAATCAGATTGGACTGCAGCACAGGTGCAAGAACCGGAGCACAGTTTCTATAGGGGGAGGGAGTGAGGGGAAGTCAGACTTGCAGAAGGTGCAGTTAGGTGCCGGGGGTGAGCCCACATGACAGCTGAGGGTCTGAGGCTTTCTATGGCGTTCGCGGAGATGGGGTCAGTGAAAGCAAGTGGGGGGAGATCGGGCTGCGGGGTGGAGGAATTTATGCAGTTCCATCGTCACCTGGCCCTGTCATGGTGGTGGGGGCAGGGCTGCACCAATGGCCCTGGGAGACGGATATAGATAAGAATTAAGGAGCCAGATTTTGCACTCTTTGCCTTGGCTGAGTTACTGGCATCAGCAGCTGAAAGCTCTACTAAATCTCCAGCTCCTTGTGCTTTTCACGTCATGTCTTCCCCTAGAGTGGGTGACAGCATACCCCACCAATACAGAGCCTCTCACCTAGCCAGTACACAGTGTCAGTGGCTAGGAATAAACAATGGCTCATTGTTAGAGCTAAAAGTCATAATTATTACTACATGTACACTTAATGCCCCCTTTGAAAATGTCTAGTACTTGATGTCTTTCCATAAAGTCGACTTTACACATACACTGTATATAAACAAGCAAAGATGCCGTGTTGTATTGCCGGCCCCGTTACATCAAATGCAGATATCCTTGGTGTATCATGCATCATTTTATATACATTTTTTCCCCAAATTTATTATGATAATTTAAGCAAATTGTATTCCAGGAGACTTTCTCAAAGCTAAACTTTAAAATAAAGTACAGCGTGATGCTTGACTAGACTGCAGTAGATGGGACTACTGATGAAAACAGAAAAAACAGCACAAAAATCTGTGATGACTTATACTGTAATAACATCAGTGATATAATGGGAAATGAAAATGAGTTTGGTCACAAGTTGAAGAATTAACAAACAAATGAAAAAATGTTAAAAACACATGTTGATATATTGACATAATCTCCTCGTTTGATACTGCTTTTGATCAATGTGAGAACTGATCACTGAATGTGAATTTAATGGCTTAAATGTATTTAAGGCAACCAAATAAAACATTGAAACTACAGTGCCCAGTGCATCACCAGGAGTGTTTTTTTTTTATTTTCTAGGAACTCAGGCGCTCTAGTATATCAGTGTCTTATTTCTGGCCATTCATTAAAACTTGATAATTTCTGACAGAGTCTGATGTTTTCCGGAGTGAGAGGTTGAGCAACTCACTCTTCACTTGTGTGACGTTTGAACGTTCCTATTCACTATGGTTGCAAGTTAATGTATTTGTCCATGACATGTACAGACAGTAAAATTGATTCTACATTTAATGTTGTCAAATCTTTAAACATGACATTATCCTCATGTAATCAAAGAATGAATCCAGACTGTGCGTAACGCAGAGCGGAGGAAACCGCGCGGCTCCAGGTAACCTTTCACAGCGTTTGCGATGTTTTCGTTTGTGATTATAAGTATAAGACATGAATAAACACTTCTGGCCCGCAGCCCTCTAAGCCATGTTTAGAGAGAACCCCCGACCGCGCACACCCCTCCCACACGCCGTCCAATCCTTACACGGGAGGAGCGTCGGCGGGGGTCAAGAGGGAAAATAGCCTCATATATATACGCCCAAACGGTGATTTCTTGCTCCGAGTTCCCTCCACTTTGTGCTACACTCCTTGTGTTGTCGCCGCAACCGGGAATTGTCTGTGCTTCAGGGTCAAAGTAGTCCTACTATCAGCTGAAATGGCACCCAAGAAGGACCCTAAGGCTCCCGCCAAGAAGGCCGAACCTGCACCAGCACCGGCACCGGCACCCGAGCCAGCCCCCGCTCCCGCAGCGGCCCCCGCAATCGACCTGTCCTCCGTCAAGGTAGAATGACGTGAAAGCATGATGTGGTCTGGCCGTGGGGAGGGATGGAGATAGGATGATGATGGATGCTCAGGAAGAGTTAGGGTTTGACTTTTGAGCTTATAGTAGCATGACAGCAGTAGACGCCCTGCAGTGGTTCCCCTAAACGGAGAAGGGTTAATGATGGAGCTCAGGCAAAATAAGAAGCGTTTTTATTGTTGTTTCAATTTTTATTTCATACTTCTTACTTTTATTTGTAGGAATGTGGACACGAGAATAAGAAAGAACTGCTGTGACAACTTTAATCATAGGTGTGAATTCATTTACAGTTCACAGATGAAGCGTAACTGTTCATCAATCATATAAAAAAAAGATCAATCTTCACCTATACAATATATAACTGGACAAGTTTAGAAAACCAGAGTAGACACGTGAAGTTTAAATGAAGGTTTAGACCCTGTAGTGAGTCACTCAGAGCAGCAGCAGGTCTGAAGGACCACAGTCAAAGTTCTGCAGAGGACTGAGGAGAATGACTAGAACCATGGATAGCTCACCATGTTTGGCCTACGCCCCCTGGCTCTCTGGATTGGACTAACAAAGTGGTGACTAATGTGTTAAGTAACGCAGTGTGACACCAAATGTGGACATGTTAATGTAGCTAAAGATGGATCTCGATCAGATGGCAACGTCTGATGCTAATTTTGTCAAAGATTAATCCTAGTTTAGACAGAATCTATTAGATTAGATCTAGATTAAGTGGAAATAGATAGATAGATAGATAGATAGATAGATAGATAGATAGATAGATAGATAGATAGATAGATAGATAGATAGA
>JAUYWH010000013.1:14015251-14047215 GCA_034779795.1 Ctenopoma multispine
TCATGTTTGTGGCTGTAATGTGACAAAATGTGGAAAAGTTCAAGGGGGCCGGATACTTTCGCAAGGCACTGTATATGCAAGGTGAAAATCTTGCTTGTGTGGCCAGTTAGTGGTTTAAATTGTAACTCTGCGGTACATGCTGTCCTACCCTGTGAAGTATGACACTGTCCTCTATGCACTATACAGTGCAACGTCACAGCTGGGTGTAGTCATGTGTGCTGAAGTTCACACCTGTTCACATCCAACTGAGGTAGCTGGATGTAGTCAGCCATGAATCTTTCAGACCATAGAGGTCAGTGCAACATAGCACTTCTTCCATTAAAAGATTAAGTCCGGAGTTGCAAACTGTTTTTAATTATTGATGTTTTTTAGTTAAATCACAGAAAAGCATTATTGTCATGCGCCTCTGTAACCTTTAACCAGTATGGCTAAATTATCCCTAATGACTGCTGAGAGAGTCACTAATTCCTGTTACGCTGTACTCTGGCACAGTCAAGATCCAAAGAGGACCTTTAATGAGAAATACACAGAAATTGCAACATGTATCCTGATGTATGTTTTTTTACATATAGAGACTGTAGTACAAATGTGGAAGGAGATTAAGATTCAAATGTGAAATTTTGTCCAAACCTGCCGCCTCTGGATGCAGCTGGCAATGACAACTGTCATTTCTATCTCTGTTCATGCAGACATGGCCAACAAGAGAGTAGAGTTTGAGGGCTTCCTGCCCATGCTCCAGACCATCATCAACAGCCCAAACAAGGCAGGATATGAGGATTACGTTGAGGGTCTGCGCGTCTTTGACAAGGAGGGCAACGGCACAGTGATGGGTGCTGAGCTGCGTATTGTTCTGTCAACACTGGGTGAGTCAGGCCAGGTCCCTGATGTGTTTTTCTCTGTGCGGCTGTGTGTAACTGTGTGTTATTAATATTAGCTGTTTCTCCCTCTGCTACAGGAGAGAAGATGACTGAGGCTGAGATTGATTCTCTCATGGCAGGACAGGAGGATGAGAATGGCTGTATCAACTATGAGGGTATGTATATATATTGTATTTAACGTATTAAATGTTAGAAATCATTAATAGGAGTGAGAATGTATAATTTTAAATGGGCATCCTGTATTCAAGTCTAACTTATTTTTCTCTTTCTATCCTTTCTGTGTGTTGCCCTCGTCATCTACAGCCTTTGTCAAGCACATCATGTCTGTGTAAGGAACCTGCCACTGAGCCGGTGAGCATCATATATGTGCAGACCCCATGGTGTCACGACATCCACTCGCTGCTTCATGTACCACATGAGGAAGCAGGGGGAACAAAGGACTATGAGATGTCATTTCCTGAGACCTTTGTTTGTTTTGTTCAAAACTTTTTATTTCCTTTGTCCAACTGGTGCTTTTTTTTTTCTCTCCTCATTCGCTTGCTGTACAGGAAGCCATCCCGATTTCCCACAAGATTCTTCTTTTCCCAAGTCCCCTTGTCTCAGTGGTTTTTTTTTTAATCGTTAGTGGTTTTCACATTGGAACAGTGATGGAGGGGAAGGTAGGATAATGAGGACCATCCCCTCCTGTCACTTTACTGTCTGACTGGCTGTCTAACTGCCAGTGAAGTGACTGGTTTGGCCCAGGACTGGCCATCAAAATGAATCCACTCCTCACCCAACCCATCCCCAAGTCTTAACTTATTGTATCCTCTGCCATTTCACAATAAACTTTTCACAAACTCCTATTTTAATCCTGAATTTTTGACTCAGTGTATTTGATGCAATCCATTTGTATAATGGATTCAGCAACAGTTAGTTAAAAACTCTTATTTACTTAAGCTATAGAGATGCTTCCACCCTTCATGCTAAGCTACATATTTACTTTATAGTTACAATATGAGAGTTGCATCAATCCAGTTCTCTATTTAAAATGTCACAGAAATGCTGGAGCCCACCCCAGTTCTCACTGGGAGAGAGGCAGAGCACATCCTGTACAGGTCTTTTGAAAAAAGACAAAACTTCAGTGTCAGTTTTTGTCCTTTTTATTGTCATTAATTAGTGTAACTGGAGTCATATCAACAAGAGAAAAACTGCGTACATCTACTTGACCTTTTAAATACATTTACAGTTGCTGTAGGGTGGAGCAGGAGATAGGGAAGGGCACACGGAGATGGGGGATGCAGAAAAAACACTGAAGCAAACAAACAGTCGCAGGTGAGGGCAGTAATTAGGCAAGAGGCAGAATATACCACAGATGATGTCTGAAAAAGAAACCAGATAACCCAAACACTTTTTCATAGCAGATGTAACAGTAGTTGATAGAGTTATCTCAGTCATTTTACTTTTCTTTATGAAGCCTTTTTAATGGATTTTCCAAAATTTTCTTTCCCAATTTTTTCCCCCACATATTGCAAGAAAACACCCAGATACGTTAGCATCTGTGGTAAAATGGCATGGAATCTGCACCAAACACACACACACACACACACACACACACACACACACACACACACACACAGAGACATATTTCAGCGTAGCTGCTTCTGCTAAATCTCGGGTCGCAAACTGTGGCGTTTTCCTCTGTGGTTCAGACAACAGACTGTCCTGTGCAACATCAGCCTATGTTAGTGGAGAAACATATGCACTTTTCATTCACGTAAGCTCATTTTCTGCAGCTACGTGCAGCAGACTATATTTTAGCTGTCTTTGTTTTTAATGGAGGATTTGTGGGATGAACTCCAGTGTTTAATATTGTTTTTTTATGTATAAACAGCTGTCTAGTTTGTATAAGTATTGTATATGATGCTCTTCAACAGGACTGAGATGCATTTCTTAGCGACACCAAACCAGCTGTCTGACATTGTCACCAAGCATTACACTGTAAACAACTAATAACTACAAAACATGAACTTGTTTAATCGTTACCCAATAACTGAGTATAATAACTTACTAAAATCATTTTTTAAATTACAAAATAGCCTCTTTTTGATATTTGAATCAATACATGCTTGTCATAACATGACCTAGTTTTTTGCAATAATGCAATTTAACAGATATATTTTGTAGCCATATTGTCACTGCCTTTTAAAATGTTTTGAGGACATGTAGATGGCAAAGAACTTGTATTTTTATACATTTTCTGTATATATATTTGTTAAATATATTATATATTGGATGACAAGAATGACCTAGAGTAAGGATGCTTGGTTTGTTAAGGGGTTTGGCATCCATGCACATTTACTGAGCAAGAACAATACGTGCTGCATGGTGTGCTGGCCACATTACTTCTTACTTAAAGTAGAAAAAAAAGGCTGTAGCTTTTTTAAAACACTGATCCCAGGCCAGTCAAGCCAATACCTGGCCGTTACATACTTAATCTCATCTAGGACCAGTGCTTAAACTGAACTATTCTACGCAACATCATTCAAAGAGAGGCCAACAAAATGAACCAGAATTAACACATATTAGGGTTTAAAATAGACAAGAAATAAAGAGGACCAAAGTACAGTAGCTCCTAAATTGAGTCTCTACTTAGTTAAGAGATGGATCTTGTAGTGGATATGTTCAGAAAAGTTTGAGGGAATTAGGGTGAGGATGTCTGGGTTGCAGTGGATGAATCAGCAGATCCAGTGTTCACAAACCCTGCTTAGCCAGAGCCGCAGTGACATCCTCAGCCAGGGTTGCTAACTGTGGTGACTCCATAATGTTGAGACTGCCAGAGGAGGATAGCTGGCTGTCCCGGTGGCGGTGGGGAGACTCCAGTCCAGACAGGCCCGGTGACTGGACGACGATTTCAGCTCCGTGGTCCACTCTGGCCTTGGCATGGTCACGAAATGTCAGCCTGTGGCTCTCAATCTACTCAATAAAGGTGGTGTGAAAGGAGAAGACATACATCTTCATATCATGACAAGATAAATTATTTACACTTAGTGAGTCAGCTTGAGAACAACTGAAAACTTTTTTTAATTTGTGTTTTAATTTCACATAAATCTGTTTTTTGCTTACTTCTTCTTATTATCTCTTGACATAAGAGCAGAACTGAATATCCAATCATCCTCACTGGGATCAACACTATTTACTGATAATGGTGTATACTGTACCTTTACTGCTACCGTCACAGGATAAAGGAAAACAATAAGTTTTTGAAAGATTGGCCTGTTCGAAATATGTACATAGTAAAGTCCAGCACTAGGGAGGGACTGGGACGCAAACTGCCAACCCTGGGGTTCTTATACAGTTAACAATTACCAACTGCCCTACCTACTGTGCCACTGTCCGATATATATACATCATTATTTAAGTTATGTTACACATATGTCAATCTTAAAGATAAGCCTTACCCATTATACCCTAAGTGAGGTGGCTACAACACATTAGGATAACCATAATATTCATTGACAGTGCTTTTCTACATTATTTACAGGCAACCTGACAAATTAGGCCAGGTGGAAAATGACAAACTGTGCATGGGCACTCAAAAATAGTATATATATACTGTGATTAGTAAGAAAATCTCTCAAAAACTTGATGTTTTCCTTTAAGTCATGGAATGGAAGCATAAAGCTGACACTCACCGGTATATGGCCTCCACCAGGAATGTGGTGAGCATTATCCAGGGAACCCACCTTGGCTTGGGCTTTGTCTTTGAAGTCCAACTTCACACTTTCTATACGGATGTTACCGCCCCCTGGGAGAAAGCAGATGTAGTGTAAAAAGTGGGTTACTACACTGATTCGCATGGAGGTAAAACATAAGAGTAAAAGAAAAGGAAAAATAAAATGTGCCTGTAAAAACCTTCTGTCTGCGGGGATGCATTTGATGGAGACAGGGATTGTGTGTACGTCAGGAGTGCCCAGTGAACTCTCAGTGAATTAATGTTATAAAAAAAAAAGACTCAGTCAGGTAGGGGCCAGCAGGTGGAGCTACAGGACCTGAAGCGGTCACCACATCCCGCATGCTCTTGTCCATCTTATGTCTTTTTAGAGATGTAATAAGTATAGGTCTGCAGTTTTATGGTCAATAATAAATACATAACTACTGTTTCCATTGCCAATTTTACAAATATAGGATTTGATCCCATCCAGAGCAAACATGCTCTCTCTGAATAAACACTGGGGGGACAGTAATGCTAATGTTTGGCACATTGCATTTAAGTTATTGGACTCATCAAACTACAACGTTTCTATACTGCAGAAAGTCTTAGATGCACTAGGTCAAACATTCTAACTGAGAAAACGGTGTAAGAACACAACAAACCAAAGGCAATGTGTGTGATTCTTTTGCAGTCTGTGATTAAAGCTGGATGTTAAACCCCCCCTCAGTTTTGACCCAGTCCAGCTCATCAACAACTTGCTCCACATTAACACACTCAGGGTAGAAACACAGAATGCGACAAGGCCAAGAGGAAGCACAACACCTCCCACGTTCAGCCACCTGTAGACGGACTCATCGAGCTGTCAATCCACTTCTTCTGCTGTTGTTACTTTTTCAGCTCATCATGAGCCAGATCAGTGGTGACGGGGTTTTTTTTTTTTGACTGAAGTGTTATTTCACGAGGGAAACAGCAAATATATTTACCATTTAGACAATGTGCATTAAATTTCAGGCCTTGCTTTCACACTAAATGTCTTGAAACACCTAACCTGTGGGACACCTTGGACCTTATTACACCGGGTATTAAAACGCGGTCTGCATACATTATCTGGATGATGACATCTGATGCACAGCTGGAACTGTCATCCCCATTCTGACAATGTGATCTGTGATTAGATTTCAAATCGCATACAAATTCAGCTTGAGCAATATAAGAGTGGTTAAACTGTATGGACTGTATTTACACTTGGCTCTATAATAAGATCTATAATGCTGCATTTACCATGCATTAACATAGATTCATTCCTCCTTGTTCCTTATCTAGATATGATAAGCAGATACAGACCATATTTTAATGCTAGATGTAGGATCTCATGTTAAAGACGGATGGTCAAGTGTGAATGCTTGATAAGCTGTAATTTGCAGATCATAGTTCATTTAGGTGCCTTGCACACTACCCCCCCCCCCCTTTTATAGTTGTTTGCCCCCATTGTGTTTCTCATCAAGGATTTGTTGTTTCTCACAGTAAATAACTTGAACCTAACAAAGCTTGTGGCATTTTCTGTTTGTCTACCTTTACACACATTCTCGCCTGGAAGCTGTCCATTATAACCACAGTCAGAACAGAACAGATACACTTGGTACCTTGCTCAAGTTCATCTCAGAAGAGCTATAGACAACTGGACATCCTCCATATAAATTCATATAGTGAGGTTAAGCATTACACTGACAACCTCATGGCTACAATCACGCCTCTCTAACCTGAATGAGCACAGGCTGAAAGTTACCTGGCCGATGATGAATGTTGTCTAGAGAGCCACACTTGGAGGTCACGTGACTCAAGTCAATCTTCTTGTTCTGTATCTGCACCTGAAAGAAGCAAAGTCAGTAAAAGACACGATCAGAGCCCATGGTTAACAATGAGGCTACAATAGGAGAGGCAATCACTGTTATCCTCCTTTTGTCCTTTTGTTATAAGAAAACGTATTCTGATCTGTGCTGAACTTTAGCTTCTGTTTAAAGAAAATGATTAGGTATAGTCTGAGAATGAAAGGTAGCAGTTGTCTACATTCCAGCACAGTGATCTAATTGCATGTAATTATTAGAAAACACAAGCAAGAATGCACCAGAGCACAATACGAGTGACTATTAAATAACAGTCCTTGTGTCCTGCTAACTGCTGGTGTCTGTTAAAAATTTAACCAAGATTTAATACAAGCTATGTGAGTGCTGTAACTCTGTTTCATGCTAAAAATGTTCTGGCACATTCAGAAAATCTGTCAAATACACCATACAACATAACAGTGAAGATTCAGTGTTAGAGATTAAACAGAGAATAGACAGTTGGAAGTGGCCACAGGCAGAGAGGAGGCAGGGATATGCAGTTATGTGACACACCCTGGAGATCTTAAGAGAAAACCACAGAGAGACATGTGAGGAGTGAACCAATGAGACAGCAAACAGTGCAGAGCTGTAAAGCTTTAGACACGGCACAATGGACATAAGGAGATACACCACATCCTAAGATGAATCCCTGGAACACGTCTGTGGTCAACAATCACTTTGTCTCTGACTTAGTTGATTCTGTATGTGTCTTAGATTTAGCGTTCTTAATGTTCTCCTCCTTTAAATAGACACAAAAGAAAAAGTGACATCATGAACACAAGCCACACAACAAACCACAACACCATGAGCACAAAGAACAGTATGCATCTTGGGCTGTGTATCTACCGGGAGTCCCTTAAACATGCATATCACTAGCAAAGTTACACAACATGAGTTTAAAGACATATATGACATATGGTTTGTGTCCGTGCAGGTCAGCTTCAGGCTGACTCGTTTGTCTACCATGCGTGTCTTTATGAAATGTATTAACTGTAATCTTTTTAATTCACATTGCTATGATCTCATTATTTGCAGATAAGTTGACAAGAAGGGAAACAAAATGTTACAACTAGGTGTATCTGATGCATATTTAACAACAAACAAACAAATAAATGAAATGTCATTAACTTTGTGTCTTCTCTCTCCCCTAATTGTACTTCTTCCTCACTCTCTCTGTACCTTTGTGCAGGAATCCTTTGAAGCTGTATGTTTCCAGTGCCTAATTTCTTACAACCTACAACCTTTGTCTCTTTCCTCTCATCCCACCTTTGGGATGAGAGGAACAGTTTAACAGTTTTCATCTGTTAAAGGGACGTTTTTCTCTCCACTGCCACCTAGTGCTTCCTCAAGGGGGATTTGTTGGGTTTTCTTTATAATCTTATATACAGTACATAGTCATACTATATCTTTTCCATATACTTCTGTAAGTACTTCTGTATTAACCTTACTGTGTAAAGTGCATTGAGATGTGTATGGCTGTAATTTGGCAGTGTAAAGTGGACTGAGTTGAACTGAAATAATTCTATACAAACAACTAAAGTTATACTAAATTATAGACTTTATTCAGAATGGTTAATCTGATCTATGTTGAATGTGTTGAAGGCCTTCCGGCCTTCACTGCATATACTAGGGGCTGGTGACTGTGTCTTAAGTGAATCATAGCCAATGACACTGGCCCATTCCTGCTCTTATAAAGAATTAGGGAAGTCAATGTAATCTGTCAACCTATTGCACTGCGTGTACAGTTCAACCTGAGAACAGAGCAGAGAGGTGAGGCCAGTTGTCTTTGAACAGCACTTTACAAAAGCCTTAGATAATTTGGACATTTAGCTTTTTATCCACTATACCACAATTCTGTAGCACGATTACAACCTCAAACATTCAGTACAGTCAGTCATTAAGAGCAACATCTTGACACAAATAGAACGAGGAGCCTTCATCTCATCATCAGGGAGTCAATCGGAGATTACACGAAGAGACAGAAGACCCTGAGACAGCCTGCTGAAGGTTCGACAGCAGGCTCGGAACAACCTACCTGCTAAACACCTGAAAAGAGCAAGTGCCATGTTTGTTAAAGATTAAGGATAGCCACACCAAATGTGATTTAATTATTTTTTTAGTTTTCTCTACATGTATTTATATGTATTATATATTTACACAGACATTATGTTTAAAAGCATTGTTATTTTTGTTTGTGTTCCTATAATCTTCGCACGGTACGTTTTCGGATACAATATTAAAATGATGGATTTCAATAGAACAAAAGTTGCAGCCTTTGCTCACATACAGTATTCTATAGTCTGTTCCATACAAACAGTGCTAAACTACTGTGTCTCCAGAACTGATCCGTTCATTAAAGTATCGGGATTCACTCCGGTGATCCACTCAACTACTCACTGTTCTCTATGGCCTTATGTCCCCTCCATAACCTGTTTCACAGGTGCCCTCTATTTTGTCACATGCTTGTTATAAAAAACTGTAAGAATGTCAGTTGTGCAAAAAAAAAGGGATGACTTCCTTTAAGCTTTGTTTTTACAGGTAAGATTAGAGTATAATTCCGTTTGATGATTGTAAATCTATAACAATATATCCATTATTGTTTGTATACCTGTGTTTTCATACTTGTACATTGCTGAAAGTACAGACTACAGATGGAGCACATCCACTGTTGCCTTCAAACGGCTGTAAGTTGCAATTTTTTGACTTTTCTACCAAAATTTCTTGCAAGACACAAACCAACGATGAACAGTTTGTTGACGGGGGACATTTAGGGAAAGAGTGTCAGAACTGCTGCCTTAATGAGTGAGTGACTTGACAATAAACTGGGAAACTGTGAAAGACTTAAAGGAAACACTAAAAAAAGCACAACACAACAAAACACTGAAATGAACACTAAGACAAATGTGGACAAGACTCACGTTTCCACCTCCTGCTGAGTAGCCCCGCCTGTCCAAGGACCCACACCTAGACTGAACATGGCTATAGTCCAGCTTAACACTGGGGATGAGAACCTGCAAGGGCGGAGGTTAGGAAGGATGTGGGAAAAGGCTCGGGCTTTCTGGCATGACACTTCATTTGAAACATCTCTTAAACAGTTGCCGTTCTCCCATTGTTTCAATATTTTGTCCTGGACAAATGAGATTGTTTGGCCGTGGCACAGGCACAAATAACTGACATAGTGGTTCCCCCAACAGGAAACACTGATTTATCTCACTATATGTTTTACAGTATACTGACCCTGTGTGGTAGCCTGGTTAATACTGATTTGTTTTTATGGATAGCATAAAGCACATATAAAACACTCATGAAATCTTTACTTTCCACTATGTTGCAAGACAAGTACAGTTACTCCTTGAGAACTTCATGATTTTGTTATTTCTGCATTGGGACTTTAAATGCTAATGCAAATAGGAAGCAGTTCAAACATGAGACCACTGGCTTAGGATGGAAGGATGATAAAAAAACATAATTGTGCAGATACAGTGAACAGCTCTGTGTAGCTGCATGGAGAGAAAGCAGGTATGAGATGCAGTTTTCAGTTTTGTATGAGGGGGTTATCCAGTAGGCAAATGGGACAGATACTAACTACAGATACAAACGCTGTTGGTCATAAACTGAGTTAGCACAGTGTTTTCTTCCCCTTGCTTTTCCTTAGGTCTAAATATTTGATGTGCAATAAGTGAGTCTTTCAGGTCCTAAGTAAAAGAACAAAGGCAAGAAAGCAACTGAATAATAAGATAAGTTACCATAAAAATTCTGCCCCAATGCATTAGAAATTAACATATCATTAATGCTAAAAGAAAGGTTTTTATTCCGTTGCTGGAGGGGAAAAAATATGAAAGAGGAAGGAAGGTGAAACCAAATTCCATTTTGTCTCTAAATTTACTTGTATACATTTTTAATTGGTGCAAAATCTAGAATCCAGTATTATATATGAAAGATACTAAGACCACTGGTGAAAATGGGAAATCATTTCTGGAGTACAGAAAACAAACCCACAACTAGTCTCTGGGTCAGTCAAACAAGGAAAAAAGCAACCAGACACAGATACCAGACCTAGCAAGTGCAGTGTTAAGAAGAAGCTCAAATGGGAAACTAATCAAAACTGAATGATGACAAGCATTTCTGTAGGGAAGATGTCCTATTTAAATAGCCCAGCAGAGATTTGCTAACATATGGCTTTGGTCATTTGGCTCTCTCTAAACATGAGGCCACATGGTGCAGACGGGAGTTATTTGGGGGTTTGTTGCACTGTTCTCACAGCAAGGGGGCATCTAAAATAGGAAACTGACAAACTAGTTGCTATGCTGTTACTGGCTACTCCTGGGTATGAGAGTAAAATGTAATGTAAAGGTAACAATAGTACAACAAAATGACAAAAGGTCTCATAATATGTAAATTACAAACTGAAATGACAAAACAAGGTTTGAAGGTCAAATACAAACTAAAATATGACAATACTAGCAGTATTAGTCAAGTATGGCTACCATCCACCTCCTCAGCCGAGGGGGTAAAGATGTAATGGTACGTACATTGCCTTCAGAGGTAGAGTGCTTCAGATTATCCTTGGAGCTGCATTTTGGCAGCACGTGACTGAAGTCCACCTTCTTGTTTAAAATATGAATCTATGGAGAAATGCACAAATAGTGTGGACTTTTTAATAATAATACTTTTTAAATAATACTGCAGAGAGACACTACAGGCTGTATTAAAATATGTGCGATCATTTAGACACATTACATTATCTTGAGTGTTGTTGAGTATGAAGAAAGTCTGCAGGGTGTGGGAGGTCTTCAGTACTGCAGTGTTTATTTTTGGTACAGTTACTATGACATTGTCGTCTAATGTGTGAAACAAATACACCAAGTTTTTGGAAAGTTTTCCCATCAATCATCTAACAACACTTTGCAGAACCTCTCATATAATTTGTCCTGTTTTCAACATCACTAAATAACAGTTGTGTTACCCAGTCACTGTCTCACCAATATTAGTAGCTTTTTAATATTGCATTTCCATTGTGGCCAGAAACTTGGTGTATTCCTTTAATTGCTGAAAAACAACACGATCCATCTTGAAAACTACAGATCCTGGAGTGTGCCACTGAAATGTACTGTATGTATATAATAACCATTTGACATTTTATGTGCTTCTCACTTCAACATTGATAGATTCTGATGATTGCTTCATTTAAAGACAAATCTCTTAAAGATATTTCATAGTTTGAGAATGGAGAGGCAGACATAAGGGGGAGAGAGAGGATGTGACATGCAACAAAGGTCACAAGCTGGACTTGATCCAGAGACATTATAGTTATTATGTAGTTATTATATAAGTAATAAACATTAGGCTACATATTCACGCCAGACAAACCAATTGAATTGAAGACTAAAAACTGAATTAAGTCAAATCCCAAAAGCATGATGTGTGATAGGTTTCATTCATCATTCAGCTGCTGCTCTGTGGGTTGGACAGATCATAATGTAAATACTGAAAAAAAATAGTCAAATAAATCAGTTAATCTAACGTTTTTACTGTGGTTTTATTAATGACTCTTTTAGATGCAAATTTAATTCATCATTGATACCCATTTCAAATTAATCACTATATTAATTGATTGAAACAGAACGCTAGTGGTTTTATAATCATTCCAGTGGCACACTCTTTATCCAGCCTCTATAAATGACTGTATAAGTCACAGTCCAGAGTTATACCAGAAGGTCCTGCGTCCAGGTCACATTGTGCACCGCTGACAGACAGAGAGTAACGGAGATGAGGCGCAGCACTGACTTCCAGATCCAAGAGGCCTTGCGTTTGGCCTCTGCTGGCATATTTTGGTCCGTGTGCTTCTATGAGGACAATTGTTGGACATGTCAGTGGCAGGGCGGAGGCCTAGCTATGGGAGGCTCACTAAGGGAGCTGCTTGGAAACTGGACCTATGCAGACCATGGAGCTGACTAGGACTAATGAAGGTCAGGGGAGAAGTATACATGTTGTTGTCCTGTGAAAAATATTTCTTTTACTCTGTGTGACTAAAAGGTTGCATGTCAACTGTGTCTTGAGAGGAGTCTACAGTATCATCTCTAACCTAAATTAAACCTTTTAAAAACCACATAACAATATTAAGTAAAACATCATTTATCAGCTGAGAAATATCTAAAAAATAAAAAGCGTTGCGTCAGAAACTGATTTAGAGAAATTAATTCAAACATTCATTTCTAACGGACTAGACTATGGTAATACTCTTTAATGGATTATCAAAATATTCAATAGGAAAACTGCATCTTATAAAGACCTCAGCATCTGGAGTTTTACTGATACTAAAAAAAGCCATTACATTACCACAGTACTTAAATCCCTTTACTAACTTTCAGTTCAATACAGAATTCACTTTAAATCCTCCTGACAGTATTTAAAGGACTACATAGTTTGGCTCCCCAGTATATTTCTGAGCTGTTTACCAACTACAGCTCTACTAGACCTCTTAGATCCACACAACTTGGATTTCTTGTGATTCCCAGAATAAGATCTGGAATCTGAGATCTATAAAAACTGCACCTTTGTTTGAAGCTAAGCCTTTCTGTTTTCTCAGGCCTATGTGTGTCTTTGTAGCCAATGTGTCTGACAGCAATACTGACTGGTATGTGTGGGTGTATATGGGCAAACATGGGTGTCCAATGCGAGCACATGAAGATTATATGAAGTGTAAGATGCAGTTTTTTTTACATGGAAAGCACATTGAATTTATTTGTAACAAAGAGAAATACATTTGTTGTTCCTAATCTAAAGCTGTTCAAAGCATGTCTTGGTTGTGACACTGTGAAAACAGAAGCTTACTGCATAACTGCATGACAATAACAATACAGAAGAACAGTTCTTTCAGTCACAGGGAACACAAGACAGACAACTGTACTGAGAAGAGGACCATGAGAACTCACGTTACTACAATACCCATCTCACACAGCCCTTTGAAAATATATAGCTGTCAAGAAAAAGGATGAGAAAAGCATTCTGGTGAACTTCAGACTTAATATTGCCTATTTAAGGATTAATACTTTTGTTCGGAGCATCATTATTTGTCTAAACTTTCTTCTTTTTACAAAGTGTTCTAGAAGCGGCAGTAAGAGACCATTTTAACAAATGTGTTCATAATATTACAACAAATACATGCAGAATTAAACAATTTAATTTGTGTAACTGTATATTGTATTAAAAGGAAAAAAATCAGCGGGAATCAGTAATGTGTTTTATGAAACCCACTTCTGAGATGCAAATAGCAGACAGCATAGATATGCCTTAAACCTCACTGAGACATTTTATCAAATGAGTATAAAATCGTTGCCTTAAGACACTAATTAAATTCTAACTTTGTGTCAGGCAGCTTGTCCTCAAATAGACGCTCAGAAATCAGGCCAGTTGCTGTGTCCAGACAGTCACCCCTTGTGTTTAGACAAAAGCTGCCAACACAGGTTTGACTCTAATAGGACACACCTACCACCACCCAGGGGTGACACACATGCACGTGCAAACACGGCTGCAACACTAGAGTTCTCTAGACACAGATCACACATCAGTAACAACCGTAGACATTTATTAAAGACGATCCATTTGAGATTTTGTTAATGCTGATGTCAATGAAAGTGTGCGGCTACATGTTCATCAATGAATAAATCACTGTTAGAATTAGCTCTGCAGTAAACATAGTCTACTAAATGTTTCTACATAAGGACCAAATGAATTATATTGCGTATAATTATATAAGTATTATGCCATCGTAAAAAGATGGTACTTGGTTTATCTCTGTCAATGAGTATGAGTCTGCAGTGAGAAACTAAGAAATACAATAATTGAATAAATGAGGCATGACGAGGAGCTACCGTAACCCTGTTACAGGACACCCTGTTTACACATAACAGGTGCACAGAAGTGTGTAATGTTCTCAGCCAAACATAAGCAGACATAAAATGATCCAAATTCCCCTTAAACATGGGCCAACCACTTCCACAGCAACAAAAATAAAGCTGAAATCCCTTCCAATGCAGCGCTGGGTGAGATTACCTGAGGCAACCTCTCACAAACACTGCATTAGGTGACTTATAGCTGCATGATCCTCTAAATGAGCACACCCAAAATATAAGTGCAGCATAAAAATGTTTGTAAGATTCCTGACCCATAATATGCTGTAATATGTTCCTTCAACAATAACGATTTGCATAAATGTTGCCAGCTGATAAGAAGACAGCAAACGTGCTTGTCGTGTGCACAAACATGCACAGAAACTCCACTCCAGGCCATTTCTCCTGAAGATGACATGCAGGGATTTAGAGCATGATCCCTCCCTATTTTGTGGCTGGCTGCACAGAGCAACACAGAGACCTGGCAAGTTATAAAGATGTCAGCCAAATGCTTCAACTCCTAATCAGGTCATCAGTGGAGGCTTGTAAGAGCTGATAGCTACAGACACACTGCTGTTTTCATTACTATGCTTCTCGTTGCAGCACTGACTTTGTTTCACACTCGTGCTGGAACAAGATATTTGTCAAACTGTAGGACATACACTCCTAAACACCCTGCTACCATGCAGATTCTGTGCAGCAACAGAAAACATGATTTGAAATGCAGATTTCTGTCGGCTGAATAGCTGTCCTCAACTCACAGAGCCAAGGGGAAAAACCGAAGGGACAAATACAGCTTCAGTCCTGACACTCACAGATGTCAACATCAGCTCACTTTTTTGTTTACTGAAATCTGGGGCATCAGAATCTGGGGTTGATAAATAAATACTGTAAGCAGAAATGTGATTTTACAGAAGTGTGCATTTACTTGCCACCTAGTCAGTAAAAAGACTAGTGTGAAATCCTTCTAAAAAAGTCTCCATCACAACTTTTATCTTAAAGCATTCTGTTAATACTAAACCAGAGATGGCAACACAGCCACCTGAAGTGATTCCATATCAGATTTACAGCAACAGCTCCCTTACAATAATTAATGAATCCCTTTGGGGAAATTGTATGTAGTATGACCAGGCAGCTGTATTTAAAGGCACCAAGGCTTCAGGATTCAATGTCTTATCCAGGGATACCTCAAATTGTAGACAGGAGCAACCTGTAGCTCTACCCACTGACCCACAGCCACTCCACTATAGACTTTAAAGTGAATATGCCTGATTCATATGCAAATAAGTGTTTATTTACTTTATACATCCAAGAGACACAGAGCAACATGGACGTCCCTTTGGAGTCCTTCTCCTCTTCATTTGACAAATTTAAGCCTGATATTGTGTTGACTTCAGCATTGGTTTGATTCACTCATTAGATCACTCAATGCTTCACTCTCTTCACTGACATCTTTACTGCAGCTCTCTCCTGTTTCACACGGGACAGGAAGAATGTAATCCTGAGCTCAGTCGTGAACAGCTGCCTGTAGTTTCATATAGGCTTATCAGTATGAATTAACCACACTGACTGGTAACTAAAAGTGGCTAAAACACAGGACTGCAGAACAGGTTGTTGGTTATTAATATTATTACCTAAATCACGATGGTTAAATCAGACGTACAACATGCACACTGTCAAGGGCATGCCAAACCAACAGATTACATCTACCTCTAGCCAACATGGCTTTACAGTAGTAGTTATCGACTAGTGGTTCTGTTAGGCTAACAACAATGGCATAGCCAAAGAACTTACATAAATAATTAAGTAGCTTCTCTACTTGTAAAGTATGGGTGCAGAGTCAACAATGACCAACAATGGCATAGCACATGCTGATGCCTCTGTTCATCATTCATCGCACTGGAAGAGTAACTGTATGTGTGTGTAATCATGTAAAAATCACGTGAAAGTTCAGATAACAATATTATTAACAGCACAAGTTTGAGAAATAAGTGTAACAAGTCAGATGGAAAAGTCTGGTGTCATACAAAAATTTACAAAACACCTCACAATGCATACCAGGACTGTTACAACTGACCTTAATGGTACTCCACTGACTGTATTATAGATAATGATATGGCAATATTTTTTCCCTCTGCGTCTTGTTTTGCCTCTCGTTTTTATTGCTGCTGCTGGACCCTTTACAGCTGCTCTATAGTTCAGACATACGACAGAATCTGTCCGATTTTGCAGATACTATCTACATGTACTATATATGTACCTAAGAGGGAGATAGATAGTTTGATTTAATAATGTTACCTTTTTGACAGTATCAACCTCAGAGATCAGCAGTAAAACAAAGACACACAAGACAAACAAAGTAAATAAGCAAAAATAAGAATGCAAAATAGGTGAAAAACATATACAAAGCAGAAGCTACAGGTTGTGGGAGAAAGTGTAAGAGAAGAGCATCACCTGTCCTCCCTTCGGCTGGTACTTGATATTCTCTGTGGAGCCAATCTTGGACTTGATGTTCTTGAAGTCAGGCAGTGGCTGATTGATAATGCGAAGCTGCTTGGGTGTAGTTGCAGGCGACTTGGGTGGGGTGCGGACTATGGCCACTTTCCTCTCCTGGGAAATCAAACTTAGAGACCGAGGGGTTCCAGGGGTCCTTGAAGATGATGAGTAGCTGGGAGGTGTCCCCGGGGTGATAGCTGTGGAGCCAGGGGTGCGGGGGGTGGAGTGGCCACTACGAGCCGACCGGGACCGCACTGATTCTGTAACTGGTTAGTGGAAGTAAAAGTGTGAAAGTTTAAAGCTGAAATATAAATAGGTGATGTATTAAGTGATGCAATAAGTGATTGCAATTGTTAATATGTTTTGTGTCTCTGTAATATTGATGCTTTTTGCTATTTCAGTGACAGAAGTATAAAAATCTCCTCTATACCTGTCATGCTAGGAGCTCGTCCTGTCCTATGCTCTGCCCTCATCTCAGAGCGAAATGCTATAGAGGGCAAAGGAGAAAAGCAACAAGTAAGAGTTACTGTTAAGTAGAGATTGTAAAAGACATAGTTAAGGTAAATGGGAAGAACAGAAAAAATATCATAAGTATATCTGATAACAACAAGAAGCTAAATTCAGTTTTACGCTAAACAAAGACAAAACAAAGACAGTCGTGTTGGAGTTTTCTGTTGGTCTTGGCCACGTTAACACTGATACTTTGTAAAGAGTAATGATTAGAGGAGCTGCAGCCTACATGTGGGTCTGCGAGGAGCTGTGGAGCCGGAGCTGGTGATGGAGGTGGAACTCTCCTCGTGGTCATGGTATCCACGGCGACTCAGAATGGCGTGCCGCTGTAGAGAGGACCTTTTGTCTGGGCTCCGTGAGCCACCATCCTGTTCCGGTTCATACACAGAGACAAAAAGGAGACCCTTAGGCCAGTGATGATGCAATTTATTTCTACAAAATGGTGAAACTACAGGTTTAGGTGTGTGGTATTACAAAAAAAAACCAAACAAAATGTAAAGCATCTAAGTTGCTCCTGCAAACTCACTGCTGTTCTACCATACACCTACCTTGGCTTTGAGTCTCTGTAATACTGGGGAGCCTTGAGGCTCTGCTGAGGATGGATGAGTTTTATCTAATGAGGCAGTCACTCTGGATACGTAGGTAGGAATCTTTGTTAGTGGCAAACGATGGGCATGGCACTGAGACGGTACAACAATGGGGTCCAGTAGGTGAGAGGCATGGCACCAAGGACACAAGATGACAAAGGAGTGATGAAAATAACAGCGCTTCAACATGCATCATCAGTGCTAAAGATCTGATGTATGTTTTGTAGGAGGAGGTATGAGGTGTTTACATCAGATCTTGTGCATTTACCATTTAATCATAGCCCAACAAAACAACCATTCATGCACATCTATTGTGAACATGTTAGTAAAAAAACTGAAACATATGTACAAATCAAAAGTGAAATATAATGTGGACTCAAAGCAACATAATACACTTAAAGTATGTTGTAATGACATGGCATTTAAGAAATGCAGAAACTGTGTTATTTTAGACAAAATAACTGTCATTACCATGGTGGAGGAGTAAAATGGAGTCACGACCACAGCCGCTGGAGAAATGTCACAGGGTGATTCAACACCCACTCAGTGAAAAAAACACTCTTAATGGATCTGTCTTGTCTACTTGTTCAAAACTCATTAAAGAGCAACAAGAGCAAACATTTTGCAAGAAAAAAAACACAATATATTTTCTTAAATGAAAATATGAAGAAAGATTTACAGTGGTGTTAATCCAGATTTTCATGCAGGGGTTAAAACTTGAGAAAGCACTCGCTTACACTGTATGGGAAGTGTTTATCTATGTAGATGATTATGTTGCGTTGGAAGTCACAAGAGAAAAACACAGTCTTAATTCTAGAGATAATGCCGAACTAAAGTGGTGTTTATAGTTTCAGTGTCTGCACCAAAGATGCTTAGGCAACATTTGTCGTAGCACTTCCACATTCACAGCAATAAGCAGTGGTTTGAAATCTGCCACACCAAAAACAAGAAGGGACAGAGCAGATTAAAACTGGCAAGTACAGTCTTCTGATGACTGAGCAGTCAGTCTGAGTTGAGTTTTTGTCATTGGTGTCAATTTATCTGGATTGATGTTTATTTGGTTTGTGGGACTTCTGCCAGTAAAGCTTTAAAATGGTATTCTCTCGAGTGAATTTGGTGCCAGAGGTCTAGCCATTGTTCTGTCGCTGAAGTGTACTCACCGATGCTCTGTCTCGAGACTGCCTTGCAACACTGAGAGGCTGGCGACTGTCTGGTAGGGTCTCTGAGGGACAGAGATGAAAACAGAATTTCTGAAAAAACATAATACTCAGAATACATATGTTAACTTTCATACCCTAAAGGAGAAAAAGCGAAAAGGAGGATTATCATATTTTTGTCTTTATAAAGCTATTTCGTTCTCCTGAATATAGAAATATAAAAATACAGATATAGTCCCAACTTCACATTCCAAAATTGGGAATTGTAAGCTATATGATGAATTAAATGTTGTGTGGGAGCAGGCTGTTGCCCCCTTGAGAGGTCTGTTCTGCAAAGATTTGGCAAGATATCACACAGAACTGAGGATTTTGTATTATGTAAGACCCTGGAAAATAATCTAATTGGGGCAACACTGCAATATACTGAGCCTTCATCATCAGTGACACAGAATTCAGTTAGTACAAAGCAGCATTATAGTCTTTAGTATTAAATTTATAGATCCAAACCATGGAATGTTGGCTGCCTGGCAACCATAGGACATAGAAGTCACAGACACCCACAAAGTTTTTAGGTTCAGATACATGACGCACACGTCTGACCACATTAAAATGTTCAAGCAGAGTAGATCAGTGAAATTATGCTTTGGAGCCAGGTGTGAAGTTACTTTGAACCAAAAAAAACAGACCAAGTGAATGTGCACAAAACAACACAAGGAGAAAACAAAAAGACCAATGAATCCAAACAAAACAAACAAAAGAGTCGATTTTTTATTGTGTTCGAATACAAATAAACACACATGACAAATGAAACAACTGCAACCAATAAAGAAACGGATGGCAACATCAAATTGAAAATGACAGAGGAGGTTAAGTGTGGTGACGCTCCAGCAGAAAGCAGCAGTTGTGTAACAGATCAAGGAAATGTGTCACCTGTAGGCCTCCTTCTGGGGCAGGAGTGGTGCTGAGTGGGCCGGGCCTGACGGACTGCTGGTTTCATCACACTCCTCTTGGATGGGGATAGAGTCTGAGTTTCCATTTTTTTGGTAAGGTCAGTTTTCCTTAACACAGCTACATTTTTAGAGGAAAAAGGACATTTACAAAAAAACAAGAGACACAATAATAACCAGAGACTGATGCTGAACAGTGTTAAAATGTAAAATACAGCTGTATAACAAATGTCCATACATCCCTTTTCTTTCTTGTTTTCGATTAACTATACAACAGCTTACTTAAATCACTACGTGTTGTTGAGCTATTAAGTCTGTACATTTCTTGACATAAGTAAAGAGAGTATCAGTGAGCAAAAAATACAAAAAAAAAACACCTTTTTTCTTTTTCACTTCCTCTCTTGGGATGTAGACCGGTTCTTTGCGCACAGGTTTGCGCTCAGGTGTAGAGATTCGACCTTTAGTCCGCACTCCCTTGGCCTTTGGTTTGGCCAGCTTCTCCTGTTTCTCTGGCTTGTTGTGTTGAGCCTGCTTGTTCTGAACCGTGGCAGGCTTTTTGAGTGGGCTGGATATCATGGGCAATGGCTCAATCTGCTCTGTGAACATGCTCTTATCATCATCTGCAGCGTGGCAGGAGGAGGGCATGAAAAACAAAAGACAATGTGTTTCTTCAAAGCAGAACGATGAAGAAAGGGGGAAAAAAGGATCAAAATAATGGAGCAAAGAGAAAGACATCTCACCTTGTGTGTCAACCCAGGAGCTGTCCAGGATGGAGTCGTCCATTGTGGTTTCATCTCTGTCGTAGCTTTCTGTTGGTCCTTCTGTTTCTATGGTTGGAGCCTCCTTCTCAGGAGAGGCAGGGGTCTCGGGAACATCACCCACCTCCTCTAGACTGGCAGCTTCCATTTCTGCTTCTTGAGCCAACTCCACAGGCTCCTCTTCTTCGTCCTCTTCCTCTTTCCGGCCAACGACACAAATGTCTTCAGGCTCAGGTGGAGCTGAGAAACGAACACTGTGTCCCGGCTCCTCGGCTTCATCAATGGTCTGGACCACAGTGATAAAATCATCTTCGACTGTCACCACTGATTCGATGGCCGCACACGTCTCTGAGATCTCCTTTAGTAAAACAGCTCCAGCTCCTGCTTTCTCTAAGAGGTCTTCTTCACCTTCCTCTTCCTCCTTCTCAACCTCCCGTGTTTCAGCTTCTTGTCGTTTGGCTATTTCTTCAGACTTGTCTGCAACTTTCTCTCTCTCTTCCTTCTCTTTCTGTTCTCTTTCCATCTTTTCTTTCTCCTCCTTCTCTTTCTGGTCTCTTTCCATCTTTTCTTTCTCTTCCTTCTCTTTTTGTTCTCTTTCCATATTTTCTCTCTCTTCCTTCTCTTTCAATTCCCTTTCCATCTTTTCTCTCTCTTCCTTTTCTTTCAGTTCCCTATCCATCTTTTCTTTCTCCTCCTTCTCTTTCACTTCCCTTTCCATCTTTTCTTTCTCCTCCTTCTCTTTTAATTCCCTTTCCATCTTTTCTTTTTCTTCCTTCTCTTTCACTTCCCTTTCCATCTTTTCTTTCTCCTCCTTCTCTTTTAATTCCCTTTCCATCTTTTCTTTCTCCTCCTTCTCTTTTAATTCCCTTTCCATCTTTTCTTTCTCCTCCTTCTCTTTCACTTCCCTTTCTATCTTTTCTTTCTCTTCCTTCTCCCTCAACTCTTTTGCTACTCTTTCATTTTCCTCTCTTTCTCCCCTTTCTCGCTCTAACTTTTCCCTCTCTTCTCGTTCCTTCTTCTCTCTTTCTTCACTCTCTTTCATCTCCCTCTCCTCCTTCTCTTTTTTAACTTTTTCATTCATCTCCCTCTCTTGCTGTTCTTTCTCCTTATTTTCCTTTTCTTCCCTACATATTCTCCCTGTGTCTTCTTTTTCTTTCTTTTCACTCTCTTCTCCTTTTTTCATGTCTTTTTCCTTCTTCTCTGCCTCTTCTTTCTCTTTTTTTATTTTCATCTCAGCTGCTTCCTTCTCTTGCTCTTCTCTCATTTTTTTCTCTGACTCAACTTTCTCATCTTTGTATATTCCTAACACTGGAGAGGCTGCTCTTTTTGGGGAACCATAAACCTCTCTTTGTTTGAGCTTGGAAGGTGACAGCACTGGGGAGAGCAACTTGTCATCATCAATGTTGCTCTCCACAGATGAAGCAGGGGAGGTTTTGACAGGTCTTGCAATTCGATCCTTGGCCACACCAGTTAGCTGGTACACATCTTCAGCATCCACTTCCTCGTATGCCTCTTGGTGGACCAGCTTCACCTTCTCCCGAAGCTCCTGCAGCTCTCGTTCCTCCTCCAAACTAAGAGGCCTGTCCTCCATCTCCAATTTGCGGATTTGTCTTTCGTAGTCAGCAATCTCTGTTTCTGATGCAAAGCCTTCACCACTGGCTTGTCGTTCAGTCTCACTCACTGTCCTCCCACCTTCTTCTAGTGTCACAGTGACTGTTGGAGTCACAAAGGATTCACTTGGCTGAGCAGATGGTTTTTCCTGCTCATGTGCAATGTCCTTGCCTTTTTCTTCAGCAGAATCATCTTTCTCTACCTGCTTCTGGTCTTTCTCTTCTGTCACTTGAGCAAGTTCTAAAGGCTGGATGTTGTCCTCCACAGAGGTGTCTCTAACTGCTAATTTCCTTGCCTGCTCAGCCACTTTCTCCTCCAGGACAGAGGGCGTAAAGACCTGTGCAGAAGTGTCTGTAGGGCTGAACACATCTGCAGGGGATGGCATGGGCCCCGAGTATTCACTGAACACACAATAACCCATCTCTTCCAGCTGGCTCTCACTTCCTCTGGCCCCAGGACTCTGTTGTCCTGAAACTAGACTAGCCAGTGGGTCATCAGCAAAGGCGGGAACATCAGCCTGAATTGACTTTCTTCTGATAATTTCTGGGTCAGTGTTTTCTGATGCCAGTCGAGAACGAGTACCTGCTAGGTCCAGCATTTCAGGCAAGTCTTGCGCCATCACTGTGCCATTTTTGTAGTTGTTCTTAAGAGGCTGGGGTGATTCTGGAGACTCTGGTTCAGGGCTAGGTTTTGAAACTGGTTCAGCTGTCCTAGTCAGTGGAGGAGATGAGGAATCCGAAGTGACGGAAGCTGCAGTCTCCAGGATCAAGGGAGGAAAGGATGGAGGCTTATCCACGGAAGGAGTAGTGACTGGGAGATATTCTGCTGTCTCATCTAGACTTCCACTAGTGTATGACATAATATCTGTGGCCAGTGGGGAGAAGTTCCTGGGTCTACCTTGACCACTCTGATCCATTGCTCCAATGGTGATGTTGAGTGAGTAACTCCTCTGCTCTAAGGCCAATTTACCCGGCGAAAGCCTGCAATCGTTACTCCTCTCAGGAACGGTGAACACTCTAGTGTCTTTAGTTTCAGGTTTATTCTGGGTGTCACTTAGTGACCTGGAATCAATTGTATTCTTCTCTTCACCAGCTCTGCTGAGTTCATAATAACCCTCACCCTTACACTGGGGAGCCTCAACAACCTCCATAGCTGATGTTTCAAAATATGCTGACATGCCAGATCTGTCTCCTGCATCTCCTGTTGAATCTCCTCCTTGAACGTTGACTCCCATGGAAGAGAAATCAGAAGGAGAACCGATGCTGCTAAACTCTACTACCTCCACTGATGGCTGCTTTTCTGAGACTGTGATCGGCTCACCATATGTAGGCTGAAGTGTGAGTGATCTGGCAGATTCTTTGGCTTGAATATTAGGAGGTACAAATGACGGCATATCCATGGTTGGGCTTTCTGGTACAACTCGTTCACCAGCAAAGAACTCTTGGATCTGGGGCTCAAAAAATTCCTCTGGGCGTTTCTCCGATCCAATGCTGTCTGGACTCATGGACCCACTGCCTTGCTTGTCTGAGTCCATCTTCAAAGCTGAAAGAACATCTGTAAGTTGGCTGTTTTGATCAACATAGAAAAGTGCTGCTTTGGCATGCTGCAAGTGAGATATATATGTATTAAGGCAGGGACTGGGAAAGCTTTTTTCACAAAAACAGGCAAAGCTGTCCTCAGAAACTTACAGCACAATGATGCGGACATCAGTGAAGAAGTACGGCGAGATTATGGATCCACCGAGTCACAGATGGATGACAATATGACATGGTATGTGACGGAACCAGAATGAAGAAACTGTGATACTGATTTATGGGAAACAAGAAATAGGAGATGGATATCCATGCAATGCTTCAAAACATTAAAAATAAAAACATATAGCATTTCTGTCAACACAATGAAATGTTTTTAAAACGTTTTAATGTTTTAATATATAGAAAATAGTATTTGAACATTGTTGTTCACAATTTTGGACTTTACTAAAGTGTCATTACATAATTAAAGAATATTAGTACAAAAACTGAAGATCCTTGCTAGTGAATGACAGAAAAATGCCACATGGTGTCACTAGCTAATAGCGACAAAAAAAAACAACCAAAAAACAACATACAGTAAATGATTTTGAATTTGAAAAGTAATGCAATTGATGAACTGTGGTTCTACACACTGAACACACTAAACATGAGCCAGCCAACACCAAAAGTTCCCTGCAAATTCTGTGCACAAAACTATGATAACAGTATGAGTAATTCATGTTTCAGAGTTATGGTTCATGGTCGCAAAAAAATTATACACTGGCATATCAGCACCAAGCCATGTGTCAACATAAAGGGAAACCTGTAAGCTTATAGCTGTTTAAAAAGCACTACTACATTCAGCCACACTTTATCATGACAACACAAAACTGCTGGCAATAAAGACCACAGCAAGAAAAATATAAGCGCAAAAATAACGTACAGTAAAATCAGGTTAAGTTAATAGAATGTGACTCTTTTCACCAACAAGCCTGTGTTGCCTTGCAGCCGCAGCAGAGCGCAGGGAGAATTACTTGCCATTCCACCTGAATTATAATGCTAACAGTATGTTTATGGATACCCTTGACACATCTGGCATTCTTATACAGTGGACAATGCAATAACATGCAGGCAGGGAGAGCAGAGGGGAGGACACACCTATCTCAGGGCTCTCCTCACCCTCTGCTTCCTCCTCCTCTCTGTCCATAGAGCTTTCTGCTGTAGCACTAGCTGCTTCGGCTGGCTCCAGGTCTAGGCCCTGGGCCTCGTCTACGACCTCTGCCTGCTCTAAAGGCTCAGCTTGAAGGCTGTCCAGCTCGGGCTCTTCACCACTCCACTGCTGCTCATCAAGAGCTGCCTCGGACTCTGGTGCCTCTGCACTCTCCTCCTCCTCCTCCTCTTCCACCTCTTCCACCTCCTCCTCGTATTCAGCTGTAAGAGCCTCCATGGTCTCTTCTTTTCAAAAACAGGGTGAGAGGGGGACACAATAAGACTACAGGCAACACAGACTTGGGTTAAGTGAGAACACAAGTTATGATGGGACACTTTTAGCTCTGGGAAAAGATGACCTGAAGTGTTTGCCTCTAAACACATATAAAAGCATTACACATATAGTACAGACTGCTGTATGTGAGTGATTTCTTTATGTTATTGGTACACTTTCCTTCATTGGGTGCACCCAGTATTTATTTAAGGAATCAATAAATATATTATTATTCATAACATGCATGAGATTGTTTTATCATTATTTCTCAAAATCTACTTTTTCTTACTATATAATCAAGAATCTTTCACACAAGGTGCCCGTAACCAAAACTGACCTACCATCATTAATGACTGAGGCTGTTTAAAAATGCAAACATAAATGAAGTAGCAACACTTCATGGGCTCACATTGTACTATTATAGAGGCATTTATGTTTCTGTCACTGGCTCTTCAAAAAAAAAAAGGTAAAAGCTGCAGTCCAGTGCAGCAAAATTCAGTAGCATTGGCTGCATAATGCTTTGAATTAGAGATAAATAAGAAAGTCTGTTCTGCAGCTTTGCACTTGAATGTCACTGCATGTGACATAGTTGTTGGTAAAAGCACTAGATTTTGATTAAGCAGTGACAATGACAGTTGGAGGAGGCTGGGGAAGTCAGTCTCAATCCAGAATCAGTCTACGTCCACACAATGCATTATTACTAAAACTGGTATTATCCAGTTTCACAGTCAATGACATAGTCTTTAAAATCTCTTCGTTGGTCTGAATGCTGTGTAAATACACTGAGATCCTAGGTTACATTTAAATATTTGGCCAAACAATAAAGAATCCTTTACCTTTTAATGCTAAAGACAACGAAAACATTTATCCTGAAGGACTGTATGCCAGGGAATGTGTGGGTCAGTGTGTGGAGCTGAAAGTCTTCCTTGTTGCCATGGTAAGTGTAAGAATAGTTAGGATAAGTGTAAGGGGTTTGACATGATACAGCAAAATTAAAAGAATGAGACGTCGTCTTGAAAAATGAACCTAAATGCAACCCTGGGAGATGACTAGTAGAGAAATTTGTGCATAGTCATGCATATCTCTAAGGTATGAAAGCCACTTGGCCCTTAATATCCCCAAAGTCAACCTTGTGGGCCATGTGGTCTTGCTGGTGTTCAAATGCAGTATCTAAACTGAGTGGATTTTAATAAAACATCGTCCTGCTTTGGAGGCATCACTGCCATGTGTTGGACTTAACGGCATGGCAACCACATGTAGCAATGGCTTTGGGTGAAATAAAAGAAAGAAATGTGACTTGTAAACAAATATGAATTTGCTCAGATTTTGAGCAAACAAACATCACAGGGACACAAAAACACACACAAAGACGGGCGAAGAGACGAACTGACGGACGAAGAGACGGAAGGAGGGAGGAGGAGGTCAAACCACAGAAGAAGAGGAAATTGGTTTTAAAAGGAGAAAAAAGAGAAAGGAAGAGAGCGGAGATGGAAGGGGAAATGGCAAAGAGGAACCATGCGTGGTTCACCTTCAATCTGTCTAAAGGCCACAGCCTGCCCTGTGGGGCGAGAGCCTGAGTGCGTCCACTCTGGGCTGAACAATGGGTGCTCATAGTACTCCTCGTCGGAGTGGTAGGGGTCGTCTTCGGGCACGGAAACTGAGATGGAGGGGGCGAGGAACTTGCACCTCTCCCGAGAATTTTGGAAGCGGCAGAGAGGGCCCGCTTCATCCTCATCCCCTACATCTACAAACAAGACAGACACAAGGAGAAGAACTGCAGGGAAATCTGGACACACAGACTGAAAGAGAGAGAGTGAAGGGGAAGATAAAAATAAAAAAAGGAAGAAGAAAACACGCCAAAGAATGCCCATCTTAAAGGTGATCTCTGAGTCTTTGAAAACATTAACAGAACGCCAAATGAAGTCATAGTTTACAAAAAATTATTCAACACACTATGAGCTTTGTACCTTTATTTTAGTTTCTTGTAAAATGTTGTATCTAATAATATCTGAACTAAGAATATTTAACTAGGACTATTCCAATTATTATTCTTCTGTCTCTACAGATTATTTATTTACGCTCGCAAAAAAAAGTATGAGAATTTTCAAATGATTCTTACACAACCAAGAAGAATGCATAAGAAGTTAATCCCAATTATTCATTGTCTGGAGGAAGTGGCAGGCCTCTTCAGTATGGAGTGGCGTCCATTCTGACTGATGATGCTGATTTGCCAGTCTCCCAAAGCATTCCCGGATCATCATGTTTCCATCTTGCTCTGTTATCCACTTAGATTCAAACCGGCTGGATCAGTCCACAAAACTTGGTTCCACTGCGAGATTTTATTCTTATTTGTCAAACGTAATAGGGATTTTATTTCTTCACAACTCTATCCATGAGTTGCTGACCTGAATCTCCTCCACACAGTGTCCATGGTTTCTCTCTTGTCTGTTTCTAAGGAACAGCACTCGTAAGTACTTGTCTTCTTGGACAAATGTGCACTAAGGCCTTCCACTGCATCTTCTGTCCTGACTGGAGCCAGTTGCATTATGTCTCTGAAGACTACAGTGTATTAATAGCAGTATTGGTTTACTGGAGATTGAATTATTTTAAGATGTTCTGACGCCCAGGAGGGCTTTCATGATAAATTTAAGACCATCTATACTTTCAAGTTTAAAACTGACTGAGTAGAAAATAGTAGTTGTTTTGTAAAGGCAATTTGTTGGTAATGAAGTCTGGTATTATATACAGTAGTTTAATAGTTTAACTGATTATAATATTGTTAAAAAGGGAAATGAGGACCATCTTTCCTCGGTTTTGGGATTCATTTTTGTCTTATCAGTGTAAAAATCCAATAGTGTCTTGGAGTTTGAAAACTTTTTTCTTGTCAGTTTGTGTTGCATTATTTTGTTTTAGCTCCTCAGCCGGGATTTGAAGAAATGACAAGATACTTAAATGTACTTAATTACTAAAAACCGTTTGTTTGATCAACATGTTGTTCTTGTTCTTTGTTGTTTTTCGAAGAAATTATAAGAATATTATAATTCTTCAGTGACAATTTAAGATGGACATTTTTTGCAGTGAATAAGTAGATAAAACTTGGAAAGGAAAAGAATAAAAACATTTAAAATGGGTAACAAAAACAGAGAGAAAGGGGAATGCAAAAAGACGACTAAGTTTGATTGAGAGCAAGAGAACCATAGTACACACAGAACACTGACGAGACAAACTCTCAACTTTGAGTGGGGACTCAAAGGTGAACAAGCTTTGGGGCCAGCCATACATACACAAAGATATGCTTAAACTTTCATAAAAGGCATACAGTACAAAGTGGTTTTAAACACTTGTGAGATAATAATACATTTGCAGTAATAGTAGTTATCCGTTTTGTCATTGTTGCTATACAAAACTCTGCGCAGGTGCAAATGCTAAAATGCAACATTGAAATACAGAAAACAAATTTTGTTATAAATTGTAGCTATATATTAAATTATTTCTATCATTTATCAGTGTAACATTTATATAGCTAAACTAACCTTCTTAGCTACTATATATGCTAATTAGGCTAACTATAACTATAACTATACTTATAGTTACTACTATAACTCTATTTCACCAGCTATTTTCCCTTTTTCTTACTGTAGTCAGTCAGGCTTAAGTCTTAGGCAGAAAATTGTTAAGCTTCCTGAACTTCTGAGAAGAAATATTGTTTATTTGTGTTTTGGATGTTGTTGATCATCTTTTCTGAAACCTGCAATGCTACCATACTAACCAGGCCTCCCTTCAACAAGAGGTTGCTAAGCTCAGTCAGATTTATTAGGCAAAATAATCAGAAAAAAAAACTTTGATCAGTAGCCACAGCCAAACACATACAAAAAAGACTGACAGTGGACACTGACAAGAAAACACACGACTGTGATCAGACATGCAAAACCCAAAAAACAAACAGGAAGGGTTGAAGGGTTACCTAAATTGGCTGTCATATTAGTGTGTGGAAGACAGCAAGGTGTGGAGGTTAGAAAGGAAAATGGAAGAGGAGAATGATGAAAGGAGTGCACTTGTTCAATTAAGGTGGTCATGCACATGAGCCCTTCTTTCTTTTAAGGTGTATAAAGGTGATGGTGATGAAGATACAAACTCTGTCTCTTCCAGGTGTATGATTGGGAGGAGGTAGCAGGAAGAAATGGATGTCTGAAAAATGGAGAGCATGTTCCTGCTTCTGGCATATCTGGTATGTACAGGATTCTTTAAGGGATATGAAGGTGCGGTTTGTCCCCTAGAGGTTGGGGATTTCCTGAGAGGGAGGATAGTTCTGCCCAAATTGACCCACATGAGTCGCCCCCCATCAATAAACCAGTGTGTTGGCAATCACAAACCTCCAGAAGCTACAGTCATGGGAAAGAAGGAAACTCTCCTCCATGAGAGACATACTCCCCTAAACGCACTTAATATTTTTGACCCTACCTTGTTCCAGAGGGCCAAAGTGCTCTGCAGCAGGTGAGGGAGGAGGAGAGGGAGGCAAATTGGTGGTGTCCTCAACTGCAAAAGGCAGAGAGACAGAAGAAAAGAGGATTAATGTAGATTTGAGCTGCAACTTTAAAAGAGCAATGAGGAAAATGACAAGCCTGACGTCTGTTTTATCCCGTCCTGTAGTGCGTCTAGCGTCTTGACTGAACATTAACAGTGCAGTCTTTATGTAGCCGAATGAATTGTGTTCCTGAATACCCTGCATAGAGGGCTGGCCTTGGGATAAGCTTGAGTCCCCTGTGACCACCAGATGGAAGGATAAATATTTCCGCTGAACCATTTCTACATTTGTGTAATATAAGCAGTGTTTGTGACTTACCTGATGGCAGCCTTTGGGTCTCCTGTTCTCCCTTCAGTACTGCCACTGCTTCTGCTGTCACTTCTTGCACGATCCGAGCTGACACTTGCTCTGAACCAGACACACAAAGGATTAGTTAATTTATGTTATTCTATAAAAAACATTTAGAAATGTGGCCTGTACACTTTGCATGTTTTAAACTGCAACACTTGCTGGTGAAAAAGTCCCCAGTTGCACCAGTACATCAGGACACTGTGTTTATACTGTGGAGCGTGCAGGTTTAAATCTATCAAACACCTGTATGATAATGTGAAAGGTGTTGATAGAAGACAACATGATGCTCAGTCAACGTTATCGAGATGTTAAACATGTACTGAATTTCCCAAAAATAAATAATGATCTTTCATCCCTTTTACCTTGCTGTATGTTTAAATCATTACACTCAAAACCTGAAATGAAAACCAGTGTGAGGGAGCTGAAACTGCTTCCATAACTGCAGGGATGCTAAGGCTGCTGGTGTAGGCCATGAGTGTCACCATGGAAACCCAGCATCCTTACAAAAAAGTGCAGACTGAGAATGAAACCTGGACCTGAAGCGACAGTACAGTCTGAGAAAAACAAACGCATCTCATTTTTGTTGTGCACTATTTTTATCAAAGTAGAGGACTTGAGGTCTCTAAAAATGTCAAATTTACAACAGATTTATATAAACATTATATAAACATTTCAATATGAATAGTTTGACCATATTATTAGAGCCTAAACACTTGAGACATATGAACAGTATTTGCGCGTTTTAAAACCAATTAGCCAGCTATTTGAAAGACTGCATTTAACTATGAACAGACAAATTACAGATGCATATTACCTAAAGCAATTTTTTTCTTTCTTATAGGAAACTGAAATGCAATTGTCATGCATTGTCTTGCAGTTAGTTAATACTCATAAAATTAAATACTGAATTTGGACTTTATGAAGAAACTTGAAGTCATATTAGCCTCACACTCTCATTTATGACAATGTTAATGTCAACATTTAGAAAGAGGTTTTCTAACTGTCTGACACTGATGGGCAGCAGGTGCTAAATATTACTATAAAAAATAAGTATGCTATTGGTATACTTCTTTTAAACTAAATATAAGCAAGACAAAAGTATTCTTTCTGTTTACTTTGTATGTATTTATCAGAGATAGATAAAATCAAATATAAGTATACTTGGAGTACACTGACAAGTACAGAAAAGTAGAAGCACACTGGGCTTATACTTGTACTTATACTTGAAGTATACTAAGTATACAGAAATTCCCAGCATGCTTTTCAGCGTTTTAACTTTGTAAACAAAGAACTATGAAACAAATAATTGATGTTTTAAATTAAGAATTTGTCACAAATAGTTATGTAAAAAATATAACTTGTTTGTTTCAGATAAAAGCAACTTTTCCTGATCAAACTTTTTTAAGCTTGCTATGTAGATGTAATACGCAGAGTTTGGCACAGATCGGACTTAACTCTAGGAGGAGATCTCAAAAATAGGTTTTAAGCTTTTTGTGCATTAGTGTACAAACGGTGCAACAAATTGTATATACTATACTATTAGTAAACTGCCATTAGTATACTTACTACATGATGTATACCTGGAAAGACATTTTAGTATAGCTAGTCTGAGGATTGAGTCATGGCAACTGGACTTCTTTCTTCCAAGTAGAGACGTTTCGTTCTGCATCCACAGAAC
>JAUYWH010000013.1:14047315-14127044 GCA_034779795.1 Ctenopoma multispine
GGAAGAAAGAAGTCCAGTTGCCATGACTCAATCCTCAGACTACTTTACCTGGATGACTGAGAATCTTCACAGACTTTAGTATAGCTAGTTTTTTTAAGAGAGCCTCAAGCTGAATCATGAATCTAAAATAAAGAAACTCATCCCTGACATTTACAGAACGTATACATGTGGTTTGATATGTAATTTTGCTGCAAACTGGGACAATCTGCTGTACTGACCTGTTCATGTAAGCGTACACCTGTCTCCCTTTCTGTGCGTATAGGAATCAGTTTAAAATTTGTCTGGTATTCAAGCGATGCGGCACAGCTCTAATCAAACCTGCCTTCATTTACATAGTAGCAGTGGTTATGTGAGATTGGGTGGCAGCGTGGTGCCAGCTACTGCTGCTGTTTCAGGGCCCTTTCTATCCAACATCACCCACACATTAACACAAACAAACTGGCACGCATACATACATGCAATTACACACATACACACGCTTCTTCCGGGAACACTTAACACAGCCCACTCACCAACTCAAAGCAGCTATTTCCCATTTTCAATAGAAAAGTGTGATAAACATGTACCGTTTATTCAGTGCTTCAAGGCAAAGTGTTTTCTTCCAGTGTGGGAAAATGAAACATGGCAAAGTAAAATGCCATCAGTAGCTGTAAAATCTAACAACTAAAAACAGACCCTGAAGCTAAGACAGATTCAGGTGTATGACTGCATTTACTTGGTGAAACACCTCTAAAATGAGACCCTGTGCATGATGAAGCTACAGCACATTCCCCTGCTTTACATGAATATAGTACTCAGTTTCTTGACCACTATGTTCATCACATCACTGCTGATCTGATGAAACTACAGAGTTCAAAGATGAGTTTTCAAATGTTAGCCCTATATGACTTCAACAAACACAATACACTCAGTGATCTCTAGATGTCCATCGTCTGTGCAGCGACAGCAACACTTCACTTTGCTTCCTCAGAATAAACCTTCCCTGTTTGTTCCTCTCCTCCTATCCGTGCACAGTGCACGTAGATGTTGACACCGAAACATGCAGATGAGCAAACCGAATATTAAGGTCAGGTTGTGGTTCTGCATTTTACTCTGGGAATCTCAGTTGTCTCTCACTCACCAAAATAAGTCACTGTAGCTAATTCATGCAACAACAATTACCAAGTCGACTAATTTTTAAAGATCTAAACATTTTGGGGAAGCTTAGCTCTTCCTGACTTTTTAATTGTGTCACCTATGATGTTTGCCTACATTATTTTATAAAAGTATGAGATTTGGAAGATGCTCTTTACATTCTTTTAATTTTTTTTTCTCATTTAAGCTTTAACCTCTTTGGGATAAGAACATTTTTGATGAATTCTAAATTCTCACATCTTTTACTTTAATTACTAGAATGTAGGTCTGTATTTCCACGATGTCACTGTTAAGCAAACATTCTGAATTTTCAAGTGAGGTGTCTTATTTACTTATGGATCTTAAATAGATTAATTGGTGAAAGGCTATTTTTGTCTTTAAAAGGCTGTAAACAGGTATGCTCCTCTCGCTGCAGTGTGTGTGCTGTCGTGAAACGATCCTCTGACATTTCCATGGCATATGTCCTACTGTAAAATGACTGAAACTGTGGAAAAGATGATCACCAAGCTTCCAAATGAATGTAAAAGGTATTTAAGCCTAAACTCAATATGATAATATTTAGAATATTCGTAAGATTAACATTTTTCATATTTTCTTAAAATTCTCAGAGTGCCGGTGAACTTAGATCCTCAAAGTGTCCTCAAAAGTACGACTGATGTGACTGTCACACCTACTTTTTTGTACAAATTTTATCCAAGTACTGTGACAGAGTGTCAGCAGAGACCTTACAGATTAATCTACTTTAATAACATACTGTGTATCATAACAGGGAAAAGAAGAAAACCCCTGAAATTGTTGAAATTGCAATACTTATATAATTGTTAAAAAAGACAGACTGTATCGAATCAAAAGCAATCTAAGAACCCTCTAAAGAGGGAGTTCAAGCATACGCCTTTGGAGGATTAAAAAACTCTCTTCCAGACATGCTAAGTGATATTCAAAAGCAACATCGAGACATCAGTGGGACATTGTGGATTGTTCAGTCTTCCAAGCAAATCCACAGACATGCACAACCACAAAGCAATAGCACAGTGAAAAATGACCTTGTCACATCCACAAAGCTGGCTGGCAGTGATGAAAACAAGCCTGGTGTGTTTGTCTCAGCATTTCTCTGACAGACTGATGTCAAATGACCCAGCCACATGCCTATCGGAGTCTTTGACAGCAGAGAAACAACAAGCACAAACAGCTGCTTAGGTATAGAAAAAGGTTGCGTCATAAGTATGGATATACATCAAAAGTCACACCATGCACACCCGCTCATAGACGTTCTCTCCCAGTGAAGGAAAAACATTTATTACCTGTGTGACAGGCAGACTGAAGCTGAGAACGCTCCCTCTCTGAGCAGAGACTACGACTGGAAGCCCCGAATCAACGCAACACACAGGCAGACTGCTACACACACACACACACGCAGCAGAACTGAGAGGGCACAGAGAGAGCAGGGGTGTCGTTCAGTCTGATACCAGCCGGTACCCAAAATGAGTAAAGGAAGCGGTTGCCATGGCAACAGAGTGGCCACTGACTTCGGTCCATATGCAGCAACATATCGTGGCTGTTTCAGCCCCTGAGCTTTTGTGTCTGCAGCCTCCAAGATAGAGGAAATGACGGCTGAACATTTGAATGTAAATCTAACACAGTCCTGTTTTTTTAAGGGAAATAAAAATGGGATTTCTTAAACACTTAGAATTTGCTTTTTCTGAAACAATAATACATTATGGCAGATTACTTTTTGATCATATAAAATCGAATTAATCAATTAAAACAGGAAAACTGTATATTTTTTAAATAAAAAGTCTAATTAAATATTTCTGTTGCATGACATGACATTCAGTGGTTCACTGAATGTAGCTTCAATGAACAAAGGTGGGACTAGAGAAGGAATGTCCATTGTACAGGGCATGTTTAGTCCATTCAGTCAACTTGGTCATGCAAAATAATCTCACTGACGACATATCTTATGTCTTTCTTTTGTGATTCTTAAATAAATTAACTCTCCAGCAGTGGCCCACATCGCTGTGACAGTCTGTCAGCGTGTCTGCATCAAGTTCAGACATCTGGTTTTAACGACAGCTGTCATGCAGTATACGTTTCCCTTCCACCTCCACCTCCACCTCCACCTCCACCTCCAGTAAGGAATATAACAACAGTTTGAAGAAACAAAGCGTATAAGAAGAGAAACTCATCGATCATCAGTCATGTAAACCGTCTAATGGCCTGAATGGATGATGGAGTGAGTACTGTCCCACGTGACTCTTAGGCCAAAGTGCCACTGCCGACAGGCTTGAGTGACAGTTTCACGAACGCCATTGTCTGCACAGAAGTCCAACTTGTATCCTCTCTTATCTAGTGGCAATAATAATAATTAAAACAGGTATCGGGGAAACGTCCAATCATGAACCTTGGAGTTCTTAGACAACTGCCCAACCAACTAAGGTGAGGTGACTCACTGATTCACTGCATTAACCTTAAGATAAGATATTTGTGGGTTTTTTGCACCAAAGTTTGATAAATTGCCTTAAATGGTGACAATTGAGTCAGAGTCAGTTAGTTGTAAAGACAACAAAATAGTTAAGTAGCAAATCTGTAGATATGGGTAAGTTGATTCAACTGAACTGTCCGTAGCTGCACTGCATTGTGGGTAAATGTTCTGCAAAGAAAGAAGTATTAAAAAGGACATACTGTATTGCTTAATGTGCTTTATTAATTTTGACAGTTTTCCTCAAAGTGTCCATCATAACTCCAACATTGTTACAGACATTGGGAAATGCTGAATCACTGAGGTACTTGGAATAGCAATATTACAACTTCTCTATGTCCCCTAACACATTTTAACTGTTCTGTCGAGAATATGCTGGCATTTTCAGTTTGTGTTTAAGTGCCAAAGACCTCCAGTCGTGGCCATCAGTTCCACTCAATGTATATTTGAGATTATGACAAACTGGATTTGAAGTTTTCTTTTTTTCATTTTTTTACACCACAGCAAGTCTTCTCTCTGCTGCAACCGAACACACCAATTTGAGCTTATGAGATGTAGGGACTTTAACAACTAAACATTTTGTCCAGGCTTCTTGACACTATGCCCAGTAGACAGCAGTCAATACAATATCCCTAATATAAAACAAGGGCTTCTTTGATTTGTCCAAACCAACCACTCTCTAGAATAAACTTACCAACCCTTTGCATTCTTTCTGTTTCTATTAACTTTGTCTCTTTGTCCTCTCTCATTCTCTTTCTCTTGACCACTTCCAGCATGGCTCACTGACTTTTACAACTTCATTTCGAAACAAAGTCAAGGGGGCAATTTCGTGCATCAATAGTTCCTAGCTGTGTCTGAAGAGCTTTTCACAGGGAGAGGAGGTTTACTGAGTGCCAGGATCAGCCTTTCTGTCACCCATCCTGCTCTACTTATTCTCTTCCCTGCCCTGCACTGTAGCAATGCTAATGTACACTGACAAGATGCTCTGAAGACAAAAACAGTTTTGGTTACTCAGCTGCTGAGAGAATGTGTCTGCCATCAAAAGCTGGAGATGTAGGGATGTTAATTTTGATACTGTATGTAATGATCTGGAAGTTAAGTCATGGCAACGCAATGGACTTCTTTTTTGTTAGGTCGAAACCTGTATGGAATGATAGTGATGCACATCTAAGCATTTGCTGATGAAGACCATAAGATGGAGATGAAACTACAGGGCTAAAACGTCATGACTCTCCTCTCTCGTAGAAAAAAAGTAGGATATTCTTGTTGACACCAGTTTCAAGCCATGACTTTGAAGTTGGAAGGAGGCTGTTCGTGGCTCTCATGCCTAATGAGCTTATGGAACACACAGGAAATTAGTTAATTATGTTGACCCACTGGCTAAATGGTACTGTATCTTATTTATTTAATTAAAAGTAGCACATAATAATAATACAGACTTTATTAATCCCCTTGGAGAAATTCTTGTGGACAGGCAGTGCTCTTGAGGTGACAAAGGTTTGGGGTTCAGTGTCTTGTCCAGGGAACTTGCGGCCAGGGAGTTGTGGGTCTTGTGCTATGGAGACTATTGAAATATTATGTGCCCATAATAGTCTGGACTTCCATTGGCACTAGAAACATTTGCATATGCTGTAAGGACAACAGTTGAGTCTAAATAAATGTAATTTTATATAATGTAAATATTTTTGTTTATGCTGTATATGCAAACAACTCAGTGTAGAGATACAGCTCACTTCCAATGTGAACTGTATCTAATCACCTTGATGAATGGTGCCATATTTCATTTGAAATATTGAAATTACGTTGATAAAATGTCACTTGCCAAATGTTTATTAAAACAGATTAAATTGTCGCACAATCATTTGTGCTATTGTTATGTTATTCAACTATTTGATAAAAACCAAATGATACTAAATAACTAAACATGGGTATTGGGGGCATACGAATTGTATGAGCTACACTCAAAAATACTGTTATCAGCCCTCAAAACTAGTATCAGTCAAACCCTAATAATGGGGAGATGGGAGGTTAATGAGGCTCTTGTCTTTGCATGCTAAAACCGCTTTGTCTGTGGCAAGCTACAGGCAAAAGAACAAAAGCCCTGGAAAAGTAAATTGTAGAGGAGTCGTTGCCATGGTTACACCACTGGTAGATTATCATTCTTGTCTCCAGGGTGTGAGTGAGGGTGTGGTGGTGGTGGTGGGTGGAGGGGTAGAGAGACAGATTTTATGTGTTAATTATAGCAAAGTAATAACAGTATGTTATTCTAGTGAGTGCTGCAAGCCCACACACAAAAGCAGACAGGACGCACATAGACACAGACACATTTACTATCCTGCACATAAAATCATATGCACACAAAGTGACGCACAAACGTGGACACATGCACCCACGTTAATGTCGAAAGTCTTAGGGAAAGTTCACACGTGCACTCACACACTAAAGCACACCTACAAGAGTGCACATGCAAACATGCACATACACCTGATAATACATTCTTCTAATTAAATCACATATTACAGCAGAACTCATTTCTCTTTTACATTTACGTCTTCTGAAAATGACAGGAAATCTTTTTTTTTTTTTATATATATATATTTTTTTTTTCATTCCACGTGTACCTGACTATCCACTGAATCCACAGTCGTCTTTAGGATTGGCACATTTAACTCTATTTGAGCCACACAGTAAATATATTTTTCCGACAAACACAAACTGTACACATTTGCACATATTCGTCTGGGCCCACTGACCCCATCACATGTTGTCATTTGTGCAATATGTGTAAATTAAAGCAGACAGAGACAATTATAAAGGTGTAGAAACACATTACCTGCTGTTATAGCTTGAGCTCCAGTTAGTTCCCCATTGAAGCCGTTCTCTCTGGCGGAGTAGGAGGCTGTAGACACTTGGGCCCCACCGGGCTGGCAGGTCCTGTAGGCTGAAGAAGAGTAGCCATTGGCTCCATGGGTTCCACTGGTCTCCTGCACCCCTGATGGGTCCCACTGTGGGGCATGGTCTTCTGGCTGTCGACTGTCTGCCATGCTGGTGCTAGCTAGCAGCAGGGGAGGGACGGGGTCTCTCCTTCTGATTGACAGTCAGGAGCAGACGGAGAAGGGAAGAGAGAAGGCGAGGCATGGTCAAAATCCAGCATGTCAGAGTTATTAACTGCACCGTTAGCAATGTATCACGAAGGACAACGAAGACTGTGCAGAGCTAAGGAAGCTCTACGATACGCTGCATCAGTCACATCCACAGATCTCTTTTTGTCAGTCATAATCCCAGCTGCAGCTCCACTGAGCTTCAGTGTTAACAATGCTGAAGTGCATCTGTGCTTGTTTGTGTTTGTGTATAAATGGTTGTGTGATATACTGTCCTTGGATGTTTTCAGGGGGGTGAGAGCTATTGGATGAAAATGTTTTAATGTGTGTGCGCGTAATGAGTCATGGTTGGTTGAAAATGAACAGATCAAGACTTTGGATTTCTGTGACTCCAGACTGTGGAGCTGTAAGTTGGGCCCAGGCCAATGTTAAACAAACGGTTTGGTAGCCACTGAGGTATACTTTCTATATTTATCTGATAATTCAACAGCAAAAACAGCAGGTATTTCCAGTGTTGACCAGCACCCCACAGCCACTGAAGGCTATACACGTACACTATATGAAATCCCATGTTGGGCAGAGGTGATTGAACAGCATGGGGAACAGAACAGGCAAAAGCAAAAGAGGGAAAATATTGATCTGTCCACACAATCTGAGGCAGGGACAGGGAGGAAGATTCAGAGTGTTAGACAGTGTTGGGCCACAGAGGCGCAGAAAGAGACAAATGGGTTCAGGTAGGTAAGATTACGTACAGTATGTTACATTAAGTCCAACAGTTAGTTGAATACGTTTTTTGCTTTTGATTGATGTATTATTTGTTGTTCCACTTTCTTCATAGATACTATCAATAATAGCAGCACATATTCCTTCAAGACACTTTATTTTACTTACAGTGACAGCACCAGTACAGGCCTTTACACGCTCAAACTAATGTGGCCATAGTGTGAAAAGACAATGAAAGAGAGATAAACAAAGGGATGAGTGAGAAAACTGAGCCTGCAAGCAAACACTAAGTAAAGGAAATACTCTGAAAGGGAATTTATGATTTTTACAGGAGGGTTGTGGCCGGTGGTAACAGTTCCAAAGTAGTCTGTGGGGTATGTGAAGGACTAGTCTGTTTTTTTTTTAGCTCTGCAGTCCACAGAAACCCACATAGTAAAGGAAATCTGCCAAAGAACACAGGAGTCGATAACTTCTGCCTCAGTGAGCACTAGGTGTTGCTGGTAATGTTTAGTTATTCAGGAGACTCTCTCTGAGCTTGTGACATCTCAAACGTAACTCACTCAAAATAACCATCACACATGCACATAGAATAATTAATATAATAATAATTACAACAGTGACACGGTAAAAGTAAAGTATAAGTTAGTAAAGCTTAAGCTCACAGACAAAGAGCAATTCAGTCCAATAGTGTGATGCACTGCAGAGATTAATCTTCACCTACAGCTTTACTTCCAGTAACCTTAACTATGCTTTTATTTCCTAAACCTAATCACACACAGGAGAGCCAACGCCTTGCTGCTCCTTTTCCAATAATAAATGTAAAGCTTTGTTCTTTCAAAAACTAAGTTGTATCAGAACATAATTATAATTAGGTTATAATATTAGGTTTGCCACAAAATCATAATTGTGTTTGCAGCTTAGTTGTTTAGGAATGTAATTTTTAGGAGTCGAGATTGGCTGTGGGGAAACAGCAGAGAAAAAAACTACTGGAACAGAAACTAAAATGTAACAAAGAAGGAGCACAATCACAATCGCACGCATTTAAACTAAAACAATACAATGGCTGAAAAGTTGTTGCAGCTTAAATGGATCAAAGTCGAGAGTCAATGGAGCTTTGCATTACTCAGCGCTGAAAGGCACATCAGTGTGAATGAAGTCTCCACGGAGACTCCACAGTACACAACACTGCACCTATATCTGTCCAAACGTCACAGCAGCAGTTTACTTTAGATCGTCCCTTCACTGTCACTGGCTCCTGTGTCCCTGCTCAGGTCTCCACTGAAGAGCACTCTCAGTATTAAAAGTCATAAAATACACAGTCACAGTGGTTCTCATTGGTCTCTGTCTGATGATGAAGGTCACTTTGAGCTCTTTGGCTAAAATCCATACCCAACAAAACCAAACCGACTGCTGATGATGGTCAGACCCATGAGAAGAGAAGAAGTGTGGCCTGGATTCCCGGAGACCCACCGAGCTGTGATGACAGTGCGTTGTGTGTGGTCTACATGTGTGCGAGCAGGGGTGTACTGCTGCGAATGAAACAGCACCACCTGCTGGGTCACAGCCTGAAAGAAAAACATTTCAGAGCATTGTAAAAATACAGAATGTTGGATCTCAATGATCTCGAGATTAAAGATTAAAATGAGACATTATCATGTGAAATTGCACCTTTAGAGGGAAAAGAGGAGAAAAGTGAAGGAGAAGAGTCTTGTCAATGTGACTTTAGAGTGGAGATGACTGAGAAGAGCAGAAAACTGTAGCTGACATGATATCAGACAATATACTCTACAGTTCATATCGTACACAATCCTCCAGGCACTGCGTCCAGTGAGGAGTGTATGAGATGGTGATATGATAGAGTCAGACGTCAGGGATCTCAGCAGACAGCAGGTCTGTGGCGCTTGGCAAAAAGCCTGTGGCACTTTGCCAGAGGGTTGGTTGATGCCTTTTCTTTGTGTGCCAGCGAAGAACGGAACTAAAGAGCAGACAAGCAGATCTGCCCTCTGCTGCAACTGGAGATTTAGGAGAGTAACTTGTAATTTTGGTAGAAGGTGGAAAAAAATAATGATATTAATATACTGTAGTTCTTACAGTATTTTTGAGTAACATTACAGCCATTGGATTATTTTCAAATATCCAAAAGCACCGACATGTACACTTGAAGATTGAAAATGTATCTGTGTTACAGAATATTGCAATATTCAACACAATTTTATAAAGGAATCAGATGAAGTGTTATTAAAACCTTTAAAGGTGAAACACACTTCTGACCTGCTGTTCAAAGCCCACGCAGATATATTCGTGATCATTAAATGTAAGTTTTAGACATCTGAGATCCAGAGGAGAACAGGCAAGTACAGTACATCATGGCAGGACATGATGTTCATAGCATGGAAACTTTTATAAATCTGGATCTGGACAGATTTGGAAACCATCAAATCACTGTGGTTCATAATAACAGTTCACTTGAGTCGGCCTCAATTTCAAATAACTGCTCAGAGTTGGTGAAGTGAGTTTCAAAGATAGCACTTTTACAGTGCCAAAAGCTAATTAGAAGTAATCTGTGAGAAAAGCCTCTATCAATTTGTGATGAATTAACACTGAATTCAACACCACTATGAAGAAACAAAACGTGCCTGAGCTATTGTTGTTTACTTTGTTGAATGTTACTTGAGGCTTCAAGTTTGAGAATCATTCTCTGACAACTAAGATGTATTGTTAGGAACAGCTTAATAAAACAGTGACAGTCTAATATGTCAAGTAATGTGTTTTCCAAGCAGCACTATATTAAAAATAGAAACAATCTAACAAGCAACAAGAACAATTTATCTTTGCTGCTCCGAAAACAAACTTATTTATACAGCAATCTTTCTAAATAACAGATGATGCCAATTAAATCTTTTTTTTTCCCCAAAAATGTAATTTTGCCCGTCAATCTACACACAATAATGCATAACAAGATGTCAACATACATATTTTAATTGCTAATTAATTAAAAATCAAAAACTGAAGAAGTCCCTTTAGCACATCTCTGAATCTTCCTTGTTAATACCCTACAGGCTTCTCAAACCTGGATTTAGCCAGTTACTCCTGGATCCGCTCAAGCTCTGTTAGATTGGAAGAGGAGTGTGAACTGCTATCTTCAGGTCTCTCCACAGATGTATAATGGGGTTTAAGTCTGGGCTTTGATTGGGCCACTGAAGGACATTCATTGACTTGTCCTGATCCACTCCATCAGTGTTTCAGCTCTAGGTTTTGGATGACTGCCACACCTAAAGGTTAAAAATCACCTCAAACTCATTCATCCTCCTTTCAATTCTGATGTATCTTCCTGTCCTTGTTGGTGTGAAGCCCACAGCATGATGCTGCCACCACCACGCTTCAGCAGTGGGATGGTATTAGCTATCAAGACGATGAGCAGTGCCTGGTGTTCACCAGACAGACCATCCAGAGCTTAATACATATGTGATTTATGGAGTGCTACTGAGATGTCTATCTGCAGAGGACTGATGACTGTTCACCACAAGATGTTACTGTGGAGGTCTGCAGAGAGTTCCTTGGACTTTGTGGTTTGGCTTTTTGCCTGACATGCAGTGTGAACTCTATGACTTCATGTGCACAGGTCTGTGCTTTTCTAAACTATGTCTGATCAGTTCAGTTCACAGGCGTCACAGGTGGACTCCAGTCATCTCACGAAAAACATTTCAAGCATAGAGTATATATACAGAATGAGGAAAAATGCATTTTGTCCCATTTCAAAATGAACAATGTAGTAAAATGTGCACAAAATTAGGGGTTCTGAATACTTTATGAAAACTAAGTGACTCTGATTTTTGAATTTGTTCTATGATGCAGAGCAATCATTGATTTTTGCTTTATAATGCCTAACGAGGGTAGTGCATTACCTCAACACTGTCCATGTAGTGAGGGATGAGCATTAAAGTTCAACATCTAAATGTTTTTCTGCTCTTGCACCTACTCTACCTCATACTGGCAAATCTGTCTTTCTTCAGGAATGATTCAGAAGCAAGAAGAACTGTATAAGACTTATTCAAGGTTTACTTTAAGTGCATTATTATTGGAAAGGTTTTGTTTTCTGTATGCAAAACCCTGAAAAGCATTCTGCAGATGCAGTGGGGTGCAATTTTCCTCAGTGTGTTCTCAGAATAGACCACTCGGGGTACTCGACTCAACTTGCTCTGGCTAGAAACTGTGGCTCAGGAAATAGGTAGAACAAGAGTCGAATAGTACAAGGAAGTTAATTTGTTTCTTTGCATTCTTTATGTATGGAAGAACTGTGAAAGAAGTATTGCGATGTCTTCGATCAATTCCTGCGTCACATTCATGGAAATTCACACGTTTATACAGTATGCTGCTACCCAGTATAACTATATTACTGTAGTGGCATCTACGTTTATCCCAGTGAGCCATAATCACTACGAAAAGAAGGACAATGTAGTGGCCACAACATTATATGTACAGGCTAACCAGGTAACACATGAATGCAGACAATGACATGCCCCACAAGTATTCCCATGGTCTCATGATAGCAGGTGTACTGCCTACATAAAGCATAAATATAGTTTATTAAGAGAGATAGCAGATCATTAATTTGATTCGGTAGTTAAATTCACTTGTCACTCCTCGCATAACAAGATGAGCTTGGTTAAGTGGAACAGCAGATCTTTTTTAGAAGCTGAAAGTTTCTATTTCCTCCTTCCTTGCTAGAGCCAGACCACATTCTAATTTTGAGTGAGGTGGAATAAAAAAGAAAGGTTAACGTTCCTTGATCCTCCAGTGTCAGAAATAAGAGTGCTGGTTGTTTGCATGCACGTTGCAGCTCGCTGACTAGACGCAGTGCTTTCTTTATAATTGTGCTGTAGCGTTACAGTTGAATGCTGTTTTCTATTGTTTGAGAGATTTTATAGACTAACACAAATTGTCTTAGCTCAACAAATTATTAAGCAAGAGCTTGCACATATCAGCAGATTGAAGGCTAATTACAGGCTGTTCCTACAGAACATCTCCTCGCTATAAAAATAACAATTAGCAAAGCAAAACCTAATGACTACATGATACAGCAATCAAAAGTTTTCTGAAGACCAACTGGCAAGCTGTGGAAATATACTAGTTTATTTTCCACTGTCAATTCAAGCCTGTATCACAATGTGTGTCCAGATTAAAGAGATGAAGCAAGACCAATGAAGCGTCTGTGAACGCAGCAGTCATAAAAAGAGTGCCCTGACAAGGTAATCACCTAGCTAATTAAGCAGTCCATTTGTCATTTCCATGGCTGCTATCTGCTTCTTCTTCTTTTGTCTGATATCTTAACACCTATAAATCTTCCTCCCACCTGCTATTTCTCCTTCCCTCTTCACCTTCCTCCACCTCCTCCTACTCATTCTTCCTCCTACTCCACCTCTCACCAGGCTTCATCTTACCCCTCTGCTCGCTCTCTCTCTCTCCCTCCTCATCTCCCTCCTACGTTCTGAGCACTTTCACACGCCACCATCTCACACTATGTGTGTGTTTGTGTGTGCGTGTGTGTGTGTGTGTGTGTGTGTGTGTGTGTGTGTGAGTCACACAGATGCTGCATTGCAGGGCTCTCCTCTCAGGGCCGTCTCACTGCAGGAACCAGAGAGCAGGAGAGGAGCACAGGGATGCAAGATCTTGTTCTTCTAAGTATGTGTCTGTGTGTGTGTGTGTGTGTGTGTGTGTGTGTGCGTGTGTGTGGGTCTTGCATATGTGTAAACCTTCATTTGTACATGTGTACAGGCAAACAGTTATTCAACACGTTACCTTGACATTTAGAGAAATAAGGTTATGTATGTTAACACTACATAGAACTCTTACTACTCTAAAGTATGTACAGTATGTTCAGTATGTAGTTGGTGCCAGCAGCAAGCTCAGTTCAGCATAAAGACAGGAAACTAAGTAATTAATTAGTTAATTAGTAAGCTTTAGAGGTACTTCAGAGATTTCATGTTATCAGTGGAAAATGACAGATGTTTCTGTTGCTTTTATGCGAAGCTGAAAGTTAAAAACATATTCAGCTATGTCTTATTCTTGGAAAGAAGGTAAATAAACATATTTCCCAGAGTGTAAAACTGTTTCTGACTATTTGTTTAGTCCTGAACATGGTTTATTATAGGACTGTTTTGCTTCTGTATATGTGCCAAACTAGTTCATAGTACAGTATAAGGCCTAAAAATGAAACCCGCCTCTTGACTGCTCTAAGATGCTCTTAAAAGAAGACCTTATTAGAGCACCTTTCAGCTGAGAGTTGTAGTGATGGCCTTCTGAAAATGCTGCATGAAAGACTTCTCATCTAACAAACATATACCTGCTTTAGATTTTTGGCATGAAAGCAAAAATGTTAAACAGCATAAAATAACGTCTCTTTAGCAGAATCGTTCAAAGAGTTATGCTATTAGTGCCATGAGACCCATGAGCACTGCTACAAAAAGGGTAATGGTACAACACAGAGAGACACTGTTTGCTTCTTGCTTCATGAGTCCTGTAGAAAAACAAATGCCACAGATCAATTGCATATTTCCAAGCAACCTCTTGTGGCTGTGTGAATAAAGGTGGATGTCTGACTGTGTGGACTTTGACACCAGATCCTGAACTTTTACTCTACAAATGCACACCAGTCAGTGTGAGCATGCACATCTAAATACAGTATATAATCACATGGACACACTTCCTCCCATCTAATGTAACACTCTACACTGGGATTTTATACATTTTGACCTTTTTATGCTGGTTGCGATCTATTCAGTACAATCTCTCCTCTCCTGTTTATTTAGACTTTCTATCCTGTCTAACCAAATACATCATGATTTAAAACTAACTACTGGCCTTCGAATATGCACAGGTGAACTAATAACGACAGACTCACATAAAAAACACTCATCTATCCATCCATCCCCAACCTCACTACCTGGAACTCGTCTGTCTTCGTGCAAGCGCAGAAAACAAAGAGAAGCCATGAAAGCGTGACTGCCTTTCAGCGGGCCTTGGTGCTGATTGTCTCACTAAAGCAGCTCTTCTCTTCCCACTCAATACCCACTTCCCACTCACAGCTCTTAGCAGCCTGCACTCACATGTACCTCCACCCACATAGTCATTTCATCCGTGGAGGTACTGTAACAGGCGTTCTTTCTGTCTCTCGCCGGCTCTTGTTGTAAATGTTTCTTTCTCTCTATCTGACAGGTATTCACCACATCTCAAATGGTTAGTAGGTGTGTACATGAATACATTATTTAGATTTGCAAAGATAAGGCCATCTGAAAAGATTCAGAAAAAACATCTGATTTTTTGCAGTAATTTTCATCCACAATTAATTTTTACCGCAAACATCACACTTCATAGTCATAACTCTAAGTCTAATTTAAATATGCAGACAATCTTACACATCTGGTTACAATCCGTGGATTTCATTCTTTACAGTAATGTCAGGAAGGATCAACATCTAATCTTTGTACACATTTTTCCTACATGCTTGCTCAACTTAACACTGCTTTACAAATGCCCCACAAAAGGGACGAAAGAGAGGGTTCATTCTGATTGGTTGTTTCGTCTTCAGTCTGATCCCAGAAGCAAAGTAGGACACGTCTGCCAGGTGACTGACAGCAGCTGCTCTCTCAGCAGCTTGCAGGCCGCCTCCTGAGAAGGCCTGCTGGATATGCATTTCCCTTTTTGGTACCTTAACCTGAACCTAACCTTATCCTGACCCTGAGGAGCAACGGATGTGCTACGGCAAACACACTTGATGGATGGAATCGCTATCTGATATCTGATATCTGATAGGAAAACGTACTTCCTCAGTGACCACCATCGTCACAGGGAGAGCAGTCGTATCTTGGCAAAGCCTTTCTTAACTTTCTGTTTCTTATGGTGGTTTGCAGCATTTTGATGATAGAATTCTTTTTGGTGTCTGAGTTTAAATATAAAAGCGGCCAGTTTGTGTGAATATAAATATAAATTAAAATATGTTTTTGGACAGCCGCTCTCCGATTGGCTGGTTTTGTTGCACATTTGTAACTCTGTGCCAAGTTATGAATGTGTTAAGGGACTTCGGTAGGTGCCGCATTTCAGCCATTCATGACATTTTAACTTTGGGAAAAGCTTTGGGAAAACTACAGAGATGGTTATAGATTCTGAAATCGGAAACCAGTTAAAAATGAAAATAATTTGAATTTCTTATCTCTGCGAATCTGAAACATGGAGGCAAACTCTTACAAATTTCAGTTTCACCAAAAGACTCAAATATCATTAGAGATGACTCTCATCTGCGAGGAGGATCAGACAACTCAATTTAAATCAGAGTATGCATTTAGTTTTATGATTTACATATTTTTTATTTATTTCAATCTTTGAACTGTAGACGTCACCTACTAAACACATATTATTTTAGGTCATATTTTACATTACGCTGTCACATCGGTGACACATGACTGTGCTGAAAGGCAAATTCCTGATAAAAAAAATTGTTGTGCATATGTTTTAGTCTCAGCTCTGTTAGATAAGTAGAATGTTATTGCATGTAAAACAAATTTAATTGTACATTGTTGTACTGCAAACTGTTTTTCAGGGAAAATATACTGTTAATTAGCGAGTGCTAAGTCATGAAAGCCAATGGAAAGTAACAAGTTGTTATTTGATTCATGGAAATCATTCAAATCTCCTTTTTAATATGTGTAATGGGCAATTTGTAGTGCAGCACAATTTAATTTGTGATTTATCTAGAAAACAGCCATCACATTTGGTTACACATACAGCAGACAGCCTCACCTTGTCAGCTGGTCTGAGACTATGGATAATGATCCAAGATGAATGCAGAAACTCTGTCCTCTCTCCAAATCTCACAGGGTTGACATCAGGGTTGTCAGAGGAGTAATAAAAACCAAGGGGAACAGCCTCGTAGTTGCACCTGTTCATTATGAAAAAGAAAGTCAACATTTTAATGAATTTTTACATAAGATATGTTTGTCCATATTGATCTGGACATTAGTAAACATTTTCTTCACGGAAAGACACAGCTGGTCAACACAGTCAACAGTTTATGTAATTATTTGACAGAGAAAGGGGAAAAGAGGGGATTTAGTCAACTATCAATAAGGCCGTAGAGGCACAGCACTACAAACTGCAGATAGTTAAACACCTTTCCAAAATAGTTTAATTAAATACTAAACATTGTAAGTTTTTATTTTAGAGCGGTTGTATTAGAATACATTTGTTTCAGTAAAATGTACATAGTAAACTGGCAACCGAGTGTAAATGGCTAGAAGCACCCATCTGTTGTAGAGATAATTTGCATATAAACTACAGTTTGTTATTTGTTGTTTTCGTGCTGAACCCAGATGGATGTATGGTGACAATACTAATACCAAAAAGATGTACACAAAAGACCACAAAGACACTGTGAAAAAACAGGACCAAAATGTACTGTAATGTGTATAACGTGAGTTGACAATATACCTCAGTATTTACATATTTAAGAATCTAACAGACTTCAAAAGGTGGTGTTGAAATGATTAAAGGGATTATTGTCAAGCTTTTGTCTCCTTAGATACATACAACCACTACTAATAATGTACTTTTGATTATAGGGTTTATTTATCATCATTTCACAAAAAAAAGGTTCTTGCATGTTTGGATGAGTATTTTATTACAACAAGCTCAGATGAGGATTATAATTATAATTCATTTTAAACAAGTGTTTGCAGACTTACAACTATTGATGCTGTTTTGCTATTAATGTTATACCTTATTATGGGGATGAAGTATAGCACAGGTCTCCACTGCCACTGATGCTTACAAGTAGATCAGAACATTATATTTAAATTTAAATTATTTGATTGCATAAGAGATGAAAGTGTTGCTTGCTTGCCAGTATGTAGGATTGAGAGTCGTACATCAGGCAAGTGCTTTTAACATAATTACTTCTTAATATTTCAATTTCTGTATACAACTGGTAGAGAAACACTGTAATATTTACAGATTTTTTCGATTAGTGTCCAAAGTGTTTCTTTATCTCTATTTCTGCCAGAAGGTGTGAGCTCATGTTTTTCCTGTGTTTTGAAAAGGAGAAGATTAGTCTCTATTACTCTGTATGTGGATACTCAACATAACGTCCTGTCATTATCATTGTGTGTTTTCCAAAGCAATCAGCTAATGTATGAACAAAAGATTTATACAGTGAGTGAAGAACCTGAACTTGTCTGAGAAAAACATGGTGGGTTAATGACAGTAACCAATATATTCATTAGGACCATGGTGACAAACAGTGCAAGATAAACATTATTCAGATCTGTAAATTCAATATTATGTAGTATTAGTACGTGTGCGAATGTTTTTGTAGATGGAGCTGGAGCTCTACTTTTAATGGAATTAATTTAACACTATGCAAACTGACAGCATTAATGGCAGCATAAAAACAGCCAAACCCTCCGAGCTTTGAAACCAATAATGTAAAGAAAAGCACAAGATGCATTTTTTATTTCTGCTTCCGCAGGTCATGTGAGTCATACGTCAGACAAGGACCTTGAAGAGACCTGTATGTTTTCAGTGTAAATAAACAGGTTGGTTCATTACCCCAAGAGACAACATACTGTACTGCAGGAAGAAGGCACATCTATGCACCTTATTATACTTTATAGTATTAAATTGTTCTATCGCCACTGTTGTTTTTCTATGATACTATATGGCCATTCTTTTTGAGGAGGACATTTTGTTTTGTAAATCATTTTTATGGGACTATAAACATAAACAAAACACAATAAATAAACCAGTATTTACTGTTTAACTAAAAAGCTGCTAACAAATCTGTAAGAAAACAATGTTCTCACTGTGAGGTGTAACACACTGCCCCACGTTCTTCATTTATGTCTTTAAATGAAAAGCTTTGAAGCGAAATGGTAATTACCAGATATTGAGAAATCTTTAAGTTTGGTTGTTGAATTTAGTAAATACAAACATGATCTGTGATGACACAGCATACCAAGAACTTAAAGTATGACAAGAAGTGTTTAGCTTTTTTTTTTATCTCTTACTCTGTCATTAATGAACTGATACAATTAAATGGCAGTAATATAGTAGTTTAAACTCACTCACACATTAGAAGTGCGAAGGGTGTCTCAAAAGTATACATTGTGAGTCATATTGCAGCATCATACACGCAGAGGTGAAGCTTTAGCTTGCAGAGCACACACTCATTAAAAATTAAAGCTTTACATAGCCATATGGTTCATAATCAAGCCTTGCCTTCCAATCAAATATTGCAAATGCATGAGCTCCTCACATTTTCAAAACAGATAAATGCATTGCAACAAACAACAAACTAGAAACACACACACACACACAATTTGCTGCTTCAGGTGGCTGCTAGATTTGCAGTCTCAGGAGAAGAACACCACTTTCATTATATATTTTACTCAGAGCTCTTGTGTCTTTAAGCCCCCCCCCCCCCTCCCTTCCATCCCACTCCTTTCTGAATGGCCAGCTTGTGGAAGATTTCCTGTAGACAGAACTATGCCCAAAACAGTGGTTGTCGGCGTCATCGCACCACATAAAGATATTGGCTTCCCTTTGAAATGGCAGCTTCTGAAATCCAGCAGCATGAAACATGGTTGCTCTCTTGCAGCCAGCAACTTCTAAAAAGTACATAATGTATGTAACATCAGAACATAAAAAAACCTAATATAACCAGCAGAAACAATTACAAAATTTAACGCGGGTTGGTAGTTCACCTGGTGCTTTTTTGTTACATTACATTATGTTTCTAATTATCCGACCTGCTGTCTGTGAGATGCTGACACGTCTCATGACTTCATGTTTGCGATTTATCCTGCAGCAGGTTTTGGGCGCACAAACAAAATACAAAAAAATCTTCATATAGTTCTCTGCTCTGAAATCATACCATTCATAGCTTTTGATCCTGTTTTCATTCGGAAAGCTTTCTCACCAGGGTTTTCTAAATAATTCTGATCGAGACCACCTCTCTTTGGGAGGTCTTAGTGCATTTGTTTCGCTATGTATCCGAGTGCGATTACTTCAAGGCCTCATCCAGTAACAATGGACACAAGCACAATCACGTAGTGATGACAGATTTTTTTTAACCAAAGTACAGATTATTTATTTATTTATTCTGTTTTTGTATATGTATTGTTACTGGTATTTATCGCTGTTATTATATTATTATTATTATTAGTGGTATTATGCTACTCAAGCCTGAGCAAACACAATTAATTTTGCTGAACTGACAAAGGCAGCTTAAACATCCATCTTGGTCAGTTCAGGAGGCTCAGGCTTAAACTGGCATTTCTGTATCCAAAGATTGCTAAATTCATTTTTTTGTTTGGTTCTCCCAGTTAGGTTATGTTTTCAAAATCCAAAAGTGCAGTTGACTTTAACATTGTCAGATATTGGCCTTTGTAACAACTGCAATTTGACAGGACAAGAGGTATCTGACTATAGGCATATTTCTGTTACATGTAGTGTGCTCAACAACTGTAAAAAAGGTAGAAAAAATGTTTTAAATCTTTTCTGTTGATGATGTTCTTTCAAAATACAAGATATTTTTTAATAATGTTGTTCAGCGGTATTGGGATGACGTAGGGGGGTGTTCACTCAAAGAGGTTGAGAGACACTGCTCTAGAGGAAAAATTGTTTTTAAGAGAACATTGTGGTTGTGCAAATACAAAGAGATTGGAGAGAAAAGCTCCATCCTGACAGTTTTGTGTTAATGTTTGTATGGTACTGGTCACACTGACGTTTTAGAATCCCCGACCATTTCCCACCTCATTCACACCAGTTGCCATTTTTGGCTGAAGTGTGTTGAGGGATGACACAACACACTCCTCCACTGTTACAGTTTACAGATTCTGGTTGAAATGCTGTGTACTTAATGAACAAAATAACTGATTTAGAAATTAGTTGACTGTATTTATAAACTAAGGTGTTTCTTTACTGCAAAGTAAAATTTAATTCAGGTCGGGATTTAGCTTCAAGCTTCAGTTTTATTAGTTCAGTCCATGTAAATAACAAAAGGTCATAGGAGTGCTGGAGCCTAGACGGGGTACACCTTTGACAGGTTGCCAGTCTATCACAGGGCTGAAAGGGCTGACAGATTCACATCTATGGGAAATTTAGGGTGCCTAATGCATGCCTCTGGATGGTGAGAGGAAGCTGGATAACCCAGAGAGAACCCACACAGGCATGGGGAGAACATACAAACTCCTTTCAGAAAGGCACCCAGCCAACCCAAGAATGCGAAACCTTCTCCTTCTGAGTGCTAACACCCTTTATGTGACATCGGGAATAAAATGCACAGCTCCCATTCTGTATAAGACGCACTCAAATGAAACTTCAACAATCCCACCAAGCTCAACTGAACCTGTAGCTGAGCCCGTGGCATAGGAAAATCGTCTAAGCTAGAAGTTGTAGAGAAATGTGGAGCTAATTTTTAGAGAACAATGCTGTGAAGAAGACAACAGTGATACCAACAGTGAACAGCTGATGAGGAAGTGAGTACAAATAAATGTCTGCTGTCTATTATTTTGCTGTCTATTGATATGTTTATCAATCAACCAAATTTAATGTCTGTGGAGCTCTGTATGTAAGACATTACATTACAATCAGCAGCTAGGCCTACAGTCACATATATACCGTACATAGTAATTACCTCAATACTGTATTAAGACCCCATACTATCCCTGTAATATAGCAGTCTGTAATTCAAAGGACATTATCAAATCAATACTTCTCCCTGCTTTAAGTTCCATTAACCGCTGTCTTTGAGATCTGTATGCAAGGACTAAATAGACAGAGTAAGTTTAACTGTTGTGTATCCATTTAAACCAAGAGAAAAAGAGACACAGAAGAGACGTGGTGAGAAACGTGTCGGGCGTAACCATATATAGAAATGTAAAGCTCCTGATTGAGATAAACATACATACCATATCTGCAAATATTCTATGTATGTAGAACCAAAACCTTTTTGAGTAAAACCACAGTTCTCTCTAACCTGTATGAGTGCCTTGAAAACAAAAGCAAGTATTTGAGTAAGATGAAAATGAAAAAAAAGAGATTTTGGTCAAGAAGAGAGAGAGAAAGAGAGAAGGAATGAAACAAAATGAAAGAGTCTAGCCTGAGGAGTTGGGGGAGTCTGGGCCATTACATCACTGCTGCAGTGCCTGACAATAAGAACATTACTAACACTCTCTCCCTATGTCGCTCTCTCTCTGTGTCTACAGTAAGTGCAATTCAAAAGACATATTGGTATGATTTCTCACTCTCTTTTACTTTATTGTTGATGCTATTAATCAGACGTATGTACTATAAGCAGTATTGAAATATCTTAATTTAGCATTCAAACCACACGCTGGATTGAAATTACATGGAAAGATGCATTAAATGTACACATGGTTAAAGGCGACTGTAGTCATGACGAGATAGATGACTTTCATGGACAAAGAAGGATGTGGTATGGAAACTTTGGATATCAGAACTGGATAAATGGCCACGCTGTAAACAAAGTGAACTGTGTCCAGGTCAAGATCGCAGATGCCTTTCAGGTTCAGTGGAGTGAGGAGGAGAAGAGAAAAGAGAGGCTAAATAAACAGGAGAAGGTCAAACAGACCTGCTGCGAAATGCCACTAACGTTTTCCTTCACATAGACAGCAGGGGAGAGAGAGGCCGAGGGAAGGCCTACATGTTTTCACATCAGATACTTTCATTGTGTTTGAATGTACGTGTAGCTGTTGAAAACTGACACACACAGTGTCTTGCTATGCAATACTGAATGTGTGTGTGTGTTTAAGGGGAGGAAGCTGCGCTAAAGAGTCAATGGGAGTGAGGAGAACTAAAGTATACACAGGAGCTCGGAGATCAATATTGGCTGTAGAGTTATGATTATTTGAGAGACACCGGAAAAACGGCCAGTGACTGCTGTTACTTGTAAGGTTCATAAAGTTAATTAAATATGAGGAAAGGCTCATTGACGTACTGTCAGATGAGGAAGCGGTTTACAGCAGAGGTTCCCAATTTTTCTGCAGATGAGAATTATTTTTATATTGATCTTTTATTTTATTTTTTTTTTGTGGAGCACCTAGTGTGGCTGGGGTGGGTGTTGCTCATGGGGGGTTACAACCAAAGTAGTTTGGTTTGGTTGTTTCGGCTTGCTGTGTGATTCATGTTAGTTATGAACAGCACATGCAGACTGAGCGGCTAAGTGGGTGATGACACATGAGCAGGGACTCGTGTACTGATGACCTACTGTAATTTACAGTCAGTATCTTGTGGGTGTGACACAGAGCGTTGAAGAGAGACGCTGCATACACTCTGCCAAGTTTTTAAGTAATTACTGCAACAATTCTGTGAAAAGCTATGTAATTATTACAGTTTCTTTTGGCGAGTCATTTTATTAAAAATCACCTCCTTTTTTCCACTATTTACTAAAAAGGTATTATTTCTGTTTCTCTAAAGCACCAAATGCTTTTAAAAACGGAGGTACATTAAACAGGATACAGTATCACAACGTGAAATGTTTATTATATTATTTGAACTGTTAGCATGCTAACATTATGTTAGCATTAGCAATTAAGTCTGCGCAATATGTTTTCACATTACATTATCATCATCATACTTTGTATGACATTAAGAACAATTAACCACAGGAACAGTGTTATAATCACAGTCAAACATCCATAATATTACTATATTGCCTCACTTGTTGTACACGTACAGACCAGTGAACATTTCAACCCTGGTTTGGCCTCATAAAGATTTGTATTTATACGTCTTTGGCTTCCACAGCCATCAGTTAGCGTTTGTCTCCCATCATTTCATACTGGACAGATTGAACAGAATACAATTAACTTGTGTGAGCTCATGACCTGGAAGCAGTGGCCCATGGTTTTATATGAAACCAGACATAAGACAGCCATAGCCACTGAACCAAGTAACCCTAACCCTGAAAGACTGAAAAGCTACATATATAAGTGGGATAAAAAAAATACTGCCTAATAGAAGTGCTTTAAATGGCTAATTTCAACTAAAATTGACATATCAGCAGCATTGCTTTTTACCTACTGACAGTTTGACACCAAAGCAACTACTTTCCTTAACAAGGTATATTTATCTGATCCAAATGATTGATGTTAGAAGTTGTTGTGTTTGTGCTGACATTGAAGATGTCAGATGTAAAGTGGTAAATGTTTGAGGTGGAGTCAGTACACTGCATATGTCCATTATTAGCCAAACCAACCACATTGTGCTGGTTTGACAAAAGGGAAGACCTGATGTTGGTAAGTCCATCTTTCCCTGGACGGGATCCTATAAGTACTTCAACCCTTTGATTTTCACTAAGCAGGTGAGTGTGGAATTAATGAGAATAATGTGTCGTTCCACTAAGCACCTGAACCACGTGAAAACAAAACTGCCCACAAAGGACTGTCTGGGAATGTCTAGACAGTGACACAGCATCTTTGCAGCAGCATCCATCGGCATATGCATTGAAGAGGAAGAGGGAGAGGGAGAGGGAGAGGGAGAGGGAGAGGGAAGGGGGGGAGAGGACGGTGAAACAAACAGAGAAGAAGAGATTGAGAGACTCACCTGGCTTGATGGGATGTTGTGTGAGGCTCAGAAGAAAGGATAACATCTAAGACCTGAAAGAGTGAGAGAGGGTGAGAGGAAAGAACAGAAGAAAGGGGGGGGGAGAGAGAGAGAGAGCGAGAGCGAGCGAGAGAGAGAGAGAGAGAGAGATTAGATTTGGCTGCCACTATGGGAGTGCAGTGGCAGGTGGCACCTCAGTTAACACACACACACACACACACACACAGACATGGCTTCAGTATATCTTGGGGACAGATGGGAAGTAGAGACAGAGGTAAGAAAGCAGTAAGAAATGGCTGACGTGGGAGAGTACGACTGATTGGTGGTTTCCAATCAATTGTGAACCAGGGAAGTCCTGGTGCTATCACACAGCTGGGAACAGCAGAATACAAAGAAGAGCAAGAGAGAAAAAGATAAAGTGACACTCTGTGCTTGTTAATGCCACATGTGCAGCGTTCCTTCGACAGCAGCCACAAAATGGAAAGCCTCATGAAAGGATCAACACGATCTTGCGGCTCCATTTATCAGCTACACAGTCGCACACATGAGCTGACACACACTAATTGGCTTTAGTCCAACAGCCACAGTGTGAACATACTGATACATGTGCTGTAGATACTCTGGGTGTCTCAGTCAGAGGGCAATGTGTTTCATTTGCAAGTGAATGCCACTGCAACTGCTATACACAAAGAGAAATCATCAATGAAACAGTAGCACACATTTAAAACATCCTTTCCTATGACAAATCTGGAGCAAACTGACCTTTTATTAATATACTGAAGTTAAACTTGTAGTTCAGTGATAAGAAGATCCCCTGATGTCTTACACAGCAGCAACTCTAAACTTGGAAAATACTTGGAAAAAGTTAGCCTTGAATGTTAGCAATTCTGTTTTTCGAGTTGTTAAGTTTGTGAAAGCAGACACAACAAATGTACATAACTATTTAGTGCAGCCATTACACAAGCAACAGTGCACAGAAATTTAAATGACGAGTATAATCCCAAACTTGGTTCACCCAGAATGCAATTTAACGCATTCATCCATCCATCCAAACAGTTATCCTAAGTGTTTTTTATTCTAAAGGGTGAAGGTAGTCAAGGTAGGATTCCTTGCAAGTCTTTGGAAGCTGGGATGAAGTCAGGGAACCCGGAGAGAACAGCACAGACACAGCAAGTACATGCAACTCCACACAGAAAGTGACCCAGCCGACCGGTGGACTCATACCTGGGTCCTTCCTGCTGTGAGGCGAGATGCAATTCAATAAACAATGAATACAAATGGCTGTCATAATCTGCATTAGATGCCACCACCATACCTGAACCGCTTAGTTCCACTGAACCAGGTGTTTGCTGATGATGTGACAGCAGATAGAAGTAGCAAGAGTTGTACAGGGCTATAAAAATACTACAAAATCGATAAGATGGCGCTTTCACAGTGCAGATGGTTAATAAACCTAAAAATACCACAAAAGCAAATCAGAACTCTTTTAAGGCAAATAATTAAATTATTCTATGGCCCAGTCACTTGATTTCAACCCACTACAGCAGCTTTTCAGTTACTAAAGACAAGACCCACAAACAACCAGCAAATGAAGGTGGCTGCAGTGAAGGCATGGCTGAACCTAACAGTAGAACATAACCAATGTTGATATTCTTGGCACTGATGGACTGAATGGCTGAATTGCTTTCAGTGTAATACCTGGGACCCTGTAGTACTGCAACTCTGTAAGAATTTCCAATTATCCCTAAACTGGTATAAACCTGGTCTTCTCTTCCAGGAAAGAAGAATCCATATTTCTCCTCTTAGAACTTCAACAGTTTGTTGCAGTATCACTCCCAACACTTTCTGGCATAAGCTTGGCCCAAGTTGAAGGTGTAATCCTACTACTTACTACCTCAGCTCATGAGTCCCTGGCCAGCTGCTACACTGCTACAAGTGCTACATAACGTAACATGAATCTGAAGGTGAAATCACAATCTATATTTACACTAACACTTCGACACACAAACTCACAGAGTAGTAACAAAAGCTACTCATAAAGGTGAATTTAGCATTTCAAGCACAGACACCATGTTTGAACACACAGACGCACACACACATTGCAGCTGCAACAAACTGAAGAACTCAGTCCCTTATCTAACTGATTGGATAGTTGTTCAAGTGTTGACAGTGTGTCCAGAACAACAATGCTATTAAAAGAATCCGTCAAGATTCATTCATTTAAGTTTAAGACCACTTCATTAGTGCAGTGGGGTTGTGGTCGATTAGAGCCGCAGGAAACAGATGCAGGGCCACTGAAGTTTTACAACATTGCAGCCCAGCATCGTCCAGCGACTCAACTCATTTGTGGATCAAATTCCAGGCACACTTGCACTAAATAATGTTTAGTTAATCCTACTGCCATGCATCATTACTGAGGACAAAATTGTCGATGAGATAATAATAAACATCGTGTTCTTGTTTTGACTTTTCACTGGCATCTGTAGCAACACACCACAACAAGCAACACAGTTCTATTTACTTACTTACTTACTTACTTCTGGGTACCCCTGATTATAAAGGACAATGGGATTAAAAGAAATGCCACATAGCAACAAAAAGACTCTTTGGGCATTGAGTATGAAGCCATTACAGCTGATGTAAACAGCTTGAACACAGAAAACAGGACCATATCTGACTGGCTCAATTATTTCTGTCAGAAAGCTGAAAAATGTAACTAATAAGTTCTCCCAATGCACAGTCTTCTTATCAACGGCTCTACTGGATTGTTCTTGTCATTCATTCATTCATTCACACGTCCCTGTTTCTGCATCTCCCCTATTCTTCAACCACCAGCTTCATCCCATTCATCCAATGTCTGCACTAGTTCATTTTATTGAGTCTCATTCCATTTATAATCTATTCTCTTCCTCATTGTCCTCATTACTTCACAGCCACCAACCACCACCGTAAATGACACCTACCACCAGAGGTCTCAAGACGCCTCAGTGGAGCAGGCTCTGACACCTTTACTGCCAGAATCTGCTCCAGCCTTTTTTTGCGCCATCATCAAAGTTTGAGTCTGCGCCAAAACATATTAATAAATCCCTGCATATTCTTGTGGTGACATCTCTTCTTGTTGAAGTAAGTCTGCCAGTCAATCAGCCAGTCAGTCATTTAGTCAGGGTGTGCACTTGTTTCACAGCTTCATCAGAAAAATGCCAATCTGCATCAAAATGAAGGCTCAACAGGAACAAAACCCTTCCCTTGGCTTTGCATCATTATTGCACAATGTCTGTCAGCATTTCCATCATCATTTAAAATCCTTCTTTTTTTCCTTCAATAGGAAGTTCCTCCATCCCAACACTTATTTCCAAATATAGCTTTATTTGACAAATCATTAGTATAAAAGCTTGAACTGAATGAACTTAATTTAGTGTCTAGCTGATCTAAGACCACATCACTGGTAAGATGAACAGGTCCAACAGCAGATACTCTTCATTACACAGAACAGCTCACTGCAAACATCTCTCAACAGTTAGTACATGTGGAAACATGGTTCCCTCCTGCTGGATGTGAACTGACACATCATCGGCCCCAGCAGGCTGTCCTGTTCAGATTCCTGTTGTTAGCAACAAGAACTATTCTACAACCAAAATTAGCAGTGATTGACAAAGAAGCTGGATTTCATACATGACATACTTACACAATTAACTCTGAACCTGCTCGCAGTGTCAGAATAATAACTCCAGCTAGATTTTGTTGAGCAGTCATACTGTGATGACACCAGGTCACATTAACATAAATCATGGTCTTGGTTTTTGGGGTTATTGATATGACTTTATAATAGCAAAAGTAATGTCAAGTATTTATGTGAACATGAGCTGCAAAGCCCCAAAACCATAAACCTTTTGTGGTGAAATACATGTTACAGTTATGTATTACAATTATATGCTACAAAACCAGAAGATCTATTGGCAGCAAGGGGACAATACTGTCCATTGTTCCTGTTCCAATGAAGTCAACAACTTCTTGTCTCCACTAACCTGACAATGCTTAAAGTTGTCTAATATCTTGATGTTCATTAAAAGGATTTTGGGTCAAGCAATGTGGTGAATAAATGTCTAATGACATCATGCGCAGCAGGTCTGTTGCTGTAGATGATTTGTCAATTTCACTTCACCTTCAGCACAGCTGAGATCTGTGAAATAATAAATTCACCATTACACCAAAGCCCAAAAAGACACACAAAGTCTCAGACAAGGAAACTGAGAGTGGTCTTGGGGAAACAATAACCGCCAGATGTCAGGTTTGATTTTTCACCCTGAAAGAAACAGCAGGCTATTACGACTCAAAACACGACTGTACACTTTAGGTACAGGTTTATTCATCGAGAAGGAAACATAGAATTAAAGTCTGATGTGATAGGATTAGAGTTAAGCAACTTAATCAAAAAAGCAAGAAAGAAGCCAGACAGATCCAGTTTATGTTTGCGTCCGCAAAATCCCTGAAATGAGATTCGAAAATCAAATTATCCACTATCACCCGAGGACATCAAGATCCAGAGGAATAATAGATGTATTTATTCTCAAGGGCACTTAGCGGCAAATTTTTGTTATGAATGAGCCACTAAAATGACAGAAAAAACAGCTCTGTTTACTGTATATAAAATCTTGCATATCCCTTTTTTACAGCACAAGATAGTGGACCTTGCTTAACTTAAGTAAAGAAAAAAATCCCATAAAGACCACTATCACTACCTTTTAGAGCTGTTATTGGCACATTTATTATGCCTAGCTTTAGGCACTTTTGACAACTTGACTTTCACAAAACAAAAACAACACAAAGAGTGCCACTCTACCTGTGTTTTGTTAGAACAGAGACAGAAGAAACTCCGTCCATCCTAAAAAAGCAGCAAAAGCTCCTTTTTGCCAACAGGATATACACAGCAGGAGGCAGCAGGACAAAGAAAGCAGGCAAGTAAGTGGGGTGAGGAATGGGTCAGGAGAAACAGATAAACTAAAAAATAAAGTAGAAATAAAATCTAAAAGAAAGAAATAGTATGCCATCAGAGTAAACGAATCAACATCTTGATTCGTTTACTCTGCAGTTACTGCCAAACCCAGTCCTCCGGCCACCCTGCCCTACCCACTGCTGGTTACAACGATCAGCTGTGTTCAGTGATTAAGAAGCTGGAAGATACCATGAGGTATCAGGTGAGTGTGGAGTAGGGAAGGACATTGTGAGTTGGTATCTTCTGGCTTCTGATTGGCTGAACACACCTGATCTAGGTAATCAGCAGTAGGTAGCACTGACTTATAGCATCAACATGACTTTGCTTCTTACTTCTTACTAAGTGAGTGGTGACACATTTGATGATAATGTCATGAGTATGTCAATCTTCACATTAGATGTGACTGGTGACACGGAGAAGTTATTAGCAAGTCAGCAGGGGTCTAAATCTAAATGTGACTGCTTATATGTATGGTGGGAAGTTGTCCAAATACTACTCCTACACAACTTCCCATAAACTCTCTATGAGTTAATTGTGTGTTTTATAATCAGACTTTGGAGAAAAAGTTGTCTGGGTCCTCTGTGGCCTCTGTGGTCTGTTCACATGGACCACATCAGTTGCTCTTCTGCTGGGTGGGGTTTGGAACATGGTGCCTTTTCTTTTTCAGCTGGAGCACACACATGGCCCGCATTAAAAATGACTGCTAACCATCACTGCGTCATTTAAGCGAGGAAAGCATTTGTTCATTTGTTTCTGTTAGTGTCTTAATTAGTGCGCAGTTGCTGTTAATTTAATTTCATATCTTGAAAATAGTAAAGCGTGAAGGACAAAATCCAGTCAGTGTGGTCCATGTACACGGATGAATTCACAGTTGTGCTACTGACAAATACATTACTTGATTATTTCCATTAAAAAGTAAATAAATGTCAGTTATTTTAAATCAAATCTTAATGATCAAGTGTTGTTTCTACTTCACCCTACAACCCTTAATTTAGCATCTAGTGCCCTGGTTCAACATTTTCTCTTCAACCTTCAAGTTTAAGCCCATTTTTAATTAATAACTGTCATCTGTGAATGATTCAGAGATGAATGCCTCTGTAGCATTTTACATTGAGTCCCATCATATCATTAATGCCGTACAAAGAAATAATCTAAAAGAAACTGTGAAATTATAAATAACAGCAAAAGAAATAGAGACAAAGGGCCATCAGCAGTTTAAATTAGCTTTAAGGGAGGACAAGAAAAGGGAAACTTGTCTATAAATGATTTTTGAACTGATGCATAGTAGTAAAACAGAACATGGATCACATTATTACAGTTTGTACTGTAAGCACAGTGCATACTGTGTGAATGTTAGGTTTTACAGTATAACAGTCTGCTGATGCTGAGTCTCCTCAACAGTCGACTAAAATAACCCCTAATTTCCCTGTGAAAATGAAAACAGCAAAAGAAATCGACTGGGGAGGGAAAAAGAAAAGAAAGAAAGTGAACCTCTGGAGAAAAAAACTTGTAACTGCAAATTATGGAGATGAATTTCCTCTCCCTGTTCATTTCCTGTTCAATGTATTTCATTTTTTGCTGTGTTTAAGAAAGAGCAAAAGTAATAACAAAGGTTTCACATACATTAAAAAGTAAATGACATGGCTAAAATAAATTTTTTTTCCTGTATTTGACTCTGTCACCTCCATTTTCCTACATCATTTTGCCTCTTTGTATTACGCTCTCTGTTTCGGCACTGTTTCTCACCAGTCACAGTTAAAAAGAACCCAACATATGTACTGTCAAATAAAATGCCTGCCCTACCGGCACCAGACCTTGTACAGCTTCAGATGGCGGTCCTCTTTACAACAGAGCAAACATTTTCACAGCTTCTTTATTGGTTTGCGTGGGCTGCAATATAAACAGCACCTCTCAATTATATTACCAGCAAGCTAATGAACGCTCCCTAGTCTGTGATCTCGCACCAACACACCAGTGCACACATATCTACAGTGCATGCACACAGTGCTGCAGCATATGGACAACTTACGTTTGTGATCGCTCACTGTTGTTCGAGTGTAGGTGGATGCAGCCTTCACTGCCACTGCCGACTCCAATTTAAATATGTGGTAAAAAAAAAAAACATTTTATGGGTTTTAAAGTGCACCAGTGCTTATGTTGTGTTTAGTGAGACTAAACTGTTTATTCTGAAAAAAAAAAAAGGTTATTAAAAACCCTCTAGCTGTGTTTTATAATGCAAGTGCACTGGCATTGTCAGTTCATAAGTGTGGAGTTTACAAATTATGTGAAGAATATTGCAGCGTTTAAATAAATTATTTAATTGTTATGTTTTGCATTTGACATTTTTCAACACACTGTTGCAGTAAGGTTCCCTCTGGCTTTACCCAGGGTACTCTCCCAGTCTAGAGACATGAAAATTAGGTTAAATGGTAACTGTGTGAAATTGAACATGAATGAGTTCTTGGGTATATCCTGCCTCGCGCCCAGTGTCTGCTGGGACTGGCTCCCCACAACCCATAATAGGATAAACAGTAAAGATAATGAATGGATAAGTTTACCTTTCTATAAGAAAATCAAACCACTCTGCTCCACCCAGGCCTCCTCTCCCTCCTCCCTCCTATGCTCCTCTACTGTCTGCTACGTCACGTGGATAATGACTACTGTCCTTATCCAATTACAATAACTAAGAATCTGCAAAACTTACTAATCAACCAGGAATTGTTGAAACTCTCTGATTGGCTAGAAGGTTTAAGCCTCTCTCAAAGAAGCATCAGAAGCTAATGTCTCTGCACCACTTCCAGTGCTACATCAGCATCTTTCCACAATCATTCTGATCATTTTCGGAACATACAAAATGAAAAAATGTTATATATAATAATATATGTATGTTAACATAATATCGAGTATCGAATGCTAGCTAGAGGAACAGAAAGAGAGGTGTGCATAAGTAACATTTAAAGCTCTATATTGCCTCAATAAAATGAAAAACATATCCTTAATATCTCCACAACAAAAATCATTTTAGCACTAAAACTTTATTGGGAAAACTATGCTACACTTGAATGACGCCCAATATCACGTTTACTGTATGCTACATTAAAAACCATATGCGACAGTGTACAGCCTGGTCTATGGACATCTCTAGCTGTGTGTGTTTTGTAACTATCAGGGGAGTAGTGAAACAGTGAACCACAGCAGGCAACTGCTGTATTAATAAACCAGCGCAGGCAGGAAACGCTGCTCAAGAGCATAGGCCAGGTTTTCCCACAACATCTCAATGTTCATCTCAACTCAAGGATGACAACAAAAATCATCACGTGTGAGGCAAACAAAGCAGGACAACGTCATATAAACGGCAATGCAACTTTTGATCGCTCCCTCACTGCTCTTTTTCACGGCAGACTTTTTGTTCAAATAAAGTTAATGAAGGTTTAAATTCCATTTAGCTGCTTCACTTTCAGGGTTCCAGTATTGGTTCATTAATAACGGCTCACTATCCCTCTATCCCCCTGTTGGAAGCTAATTTCAGCGTGACCACACCCAGAGGACATAATGCTAATTGGACTGATAAAGATCATGCTGATAAGTGACTGGCTTCTGTGCGAGATAGAGGAATGAATGGTACTTTAATCCTTAATTGACTAGATCATGTGAATGGGGACCAACTCGCCTGTCAAATAATGAACCCAAAATTTACACAAATTACAATGGATTACACGGGATTCAAAAACTGGCCAGCATCCACAGTTCTTTGACCAAATTATGGCTTTTACTGAATTACACTGTGTGTTTTGTGACATTTTGAATGAAAGGAACAATATATCTAACTATATTGAATCACTCTCCATCTGTTTCAGTTCGATTTAGGCCTCACACGATGGCTCAGACCGTTGCACACCTGCCCTGTATGTGAGGTTTAAATAAAAAGACGCAAGGACGCGCCATGTACCCATCATACTTACAACTGACACACAACAAAACATATTTACAGTCTGCGTTTATGAGTGTATGTGTGGAGCTGGTCAGTTCCTGTGGGTGGTAATGAGCAGCTGCTCAGTTTCCACAGCAACATCCTAACTCAGTCAGTCTCCATGGCAACTGATAACAGTATTAGCTGATTCAGCCTAAGTGAAGGTTCATATCAGAGGGAGGGAAATGGATTTTTCCCCCCAAAATGGCCGCTGATGGTAAATTGAAACAGGGATGTGGGGACTCCTGGGAAACATGAGCAAAAAATACAGTTCCTCTAAAGCCACTAGATTTGTGTGGTACAGTGACTCAAAAGGTAAGGTATACTGTGTAATGTGGTAAACTGAAGAATTTCTATAAACCTTAAAGAAAGCAATAAGCAGTGATCAAAGACACTGAAACATAACTTCAATAAGAGTGCAGCATATTTTCCCTGCACCATGAAATATAGCCCAATTAGCACAAACACAGTCCACGTGAATGAATGAATACTTGACCTTGGTTTTAATTTCTGTTTATCTTTACCATGCAATCAACCTAATAAACAGCTGATATGTTGACATTTTATTGAACTGTAAACTATTTTGATTTTAAATTTAATGTCAGCAACAAGTTTCAAAAAACGGGACGGGGCAAACATCTCACGACTTATTAGTATCAAGACAGAAGTAAGAATGGCGAAAATAGAAATAGTTAAGAATAATGTTTATCAGCATAGAAATGCTAAGAATTTGGGGATTTTATCATTCATCATAACAAGAAACAAAGAACAGAAAAAAAAACATGATCCAGAAACACAGCTGCATTCTCTGAGACCAAGCTCATTTAAGATGGACCGAGGCAAAGCATCAAATTATGCTGTGACCCACAAATAAAAATTTGACATTTGGAAATAATGGATAATGGGACCATGTGACTTGCTATCAACACACAGTTTAAAAGCCAGAAATCCTGATGGTGCGGTGACAATGGCTCAGTCGGTGGGGCAGTTGTCTATGAACCTCAGGGTTGGTTGAATCCTGATTCCCCTAATTCCTGGCCAATTGTTTACAATGTATGACAATACACTAAACCCCAAACTCTTGGCTCCGATGTGCACTATTATTAGTGCACATGGCATAGGTAAATTCCACATTTCTTAAGTCGCAGTAGGTGCCATCCATAGAAGATGTTTTCTTCATGCCACATGTAAATCCCCCCCCACCCCACCCTCCCCATGCCACACTCTCACCTTTTTAAAAGAGACAGCACAATGCCTCTATCTTGTTTATCCACTAGAGTCATGGCAAATACCTTAAATTTGATTGTACCTTTAATAAAAATGATACTCTCCCTGTGTAAATGAAAAACAGTCATTACTGAGTGATAATTATTGATGATACGTGTATTTTCACATCACAATTGAATTTCCATTGCCAGGTTACCATGGAAGCTAAAGGGGTGGTTGATGCAATGGCTGAGCAAACTTGGCATATATGAAACATCCACAGAGAGGGAAACAAAGGCAGGGAAGGTAAAGTGGACTGAGAACAGTAAACATTCTGATCCTGTTGTGCATTTTTAAGACTGTCCCCTGAAAGCAGTGACTGCATGCAATAAGGAAAGAGCTGGCAGGGTGCAAACAATCCCTTTTCCAAGATTCCTTCCTCTGTCACCTCATTCCTTCAGCCCCTGCCGCTGAAAATAAGACAAAGGCACATAACGCTGTGTGCTGCTATAGAGAATACAAGCCTGCTGACATAAGGTACATAAATTAAGAGGCAGCAACAAGCCTTACTGTGTCTGTGTGTCTGTGTGTGTGTGTACATGTCTCTGTGTCACTGTGTGGACAAATTGTCAATAACATTTTACCCTTTTGGCATTCTGTGATTTTCACAACTACAAATGGCTGTTTGAGGGTTAAAGCTTTAGAGCTATGGTTTATTAGTTATGGTAAGAACTGGGGTTAGGCATTTACAGTAATAGTGATGTGTCGTCACAAGTACAGAAAGATGTGTATGTGCTGTGTGTGTGTGTGTGTGTGTGTGTGTGTGTGTGTGTGTGTGTGTGTGTGTGTGTGTGTGGACAGTGGGTGGTTTAACTTAATAGCTTCCACCGGGACAAAGTAACGAGGCTCGATAGACAATTTTAGGAGCTACTGCTGGGCTCATGGTGTTAGGCTCACAGCGAGTATTAGTTGGCAGAAAACTGGAGTCAGACAGTGTGGTCTTGTTGGCCTATATGTAGAGCAGGCTACTTTCATTCACCCTTACACCCAATTGCTGACTCCAACTCCAAGACACAGTTCGCGCAATCTGGCACTCTGTGTGTGTGTGTGTGAGCATGTGTGAGCTGGCAGTAAAATAATCCCATCCTAATCCTGTAATTTCTACCAGTAGGCAGGTTCCCACTCACATGTAATCATATAAACTTGCTCTTAATCCTGGTAATCTAATCACCATTGTATTGTTTGCTCTTTGTGCAGGTTGGTTTATGTGGTTTTGTGACCTCTATGATTATCATAGTGTGTTATTATATTACGGTATGTGACGGAATGGGAAAGTCACAAGAGCCAGTTGGAGACGATGGATGACTGGGTTGCTGTTTTTTTTGTCTAACTCTCACTAAACTCACTGAGGTTAGTTTTTTTGTTTATCATCCAAATCATTTTTTACTGTATTGACTTTCTTTTTGTCTTTTTTAATTGTCTCAAAACAGGGAATGACTGCTCACCATACAGATTAAAAGAAGGAGATGAAGTGAAGTATAATGATTTTTTTTTTTGCACACATTTAGTGGCTCTCATCCACATCACTTTAACACCTAATTTAAAGCACTCCTAACATTTCCTTTCCGTATCTAAATATAAAATAGAAACAACTCTAGCATGTGTTTCATTATCACAAATGTAAACAATGAACACTAGAGACAATAATGTACTAGTTGCCCTTCATTTAATTGGTTTTATCATATGGCACAATGCCACAGGCTGCACTGATGCACTTATTTCATAGCTTTTATATTACTTTCTTGGCTGAATGCTGTGCACATACAACATGATCTCCTTCGGTATTCTTTAAATCATTTTGGTCAGGAGATTATGAAGGATGAAGCTTTCTTAACATGATATTTTTGAGGTTTTGATTAATCTTACTACTGAACAGATACTACAGCATAATTTAACCAAATGTTTAATTAACAGAAAAAGATAATTCTACCAGTTACCTGTACCAAGGTACCTTATTGGTTCTGAAATGTGCAACCAATGCTGCGCATGTCAGAGACAGTGAACTGTGACACAACAATCTCTTTGGCAATAAAGCTGACTAATGGGAAAACTGAGGACTGTCACAGAGCAGTAAAGAAATCTGTGGTGAAAGGAATCACCGAGGAATCGAAAAGAACTGGAATTGATAAGCAGAAAAAGAAACAGAATCTGAACTGATTAAACTCAAACAATACCCAACTCTACACTGCAGTTTTTCTTGAATCTTCTTTGCAAAACTGTCAGGTTGAAAATTAACAATGTCCTTCTTAAACTGCTTGCTTGTTGTCACTGTTGTGACAAACACATCTTCTCCCTAATGCTTTCTACTTGTTCTCTTGCACCATTCTACACAGTGTGGATGGTGAGTTTGTGACGTCTTATGGACAAAAGGCTACATTTTCAAGAGTCTCATCATTATTCATTCTGGTAAACTCCAGTTCAGAATTAATATGAACTTCTTTAAATAAATAAGGAACAGCAGCATCAGTCTTATGCACAGCCTCTTCCATCTCACCTATAGAAGCTTGAAACTCCTTCACACGAGTTGCAGGTGTTTTTGTGTCCTCCCTCATTAGTTCAATTCCTTTACAGTCACTATGTTATTAAGAATATCTTGCTGTTGGCAGATTTATGCATGGGCCATATTCCTTCCATTTCTTAATGATTTATTTAACTGCACTAATTTAAATGAAATATACTTGTATCTATCTTCTTGCTTATACTATTCAAAAACCTTTTTGCAGAGTTGCTTGTTGGTTTGTCTCCAGGGTGTAGTTTCCAACTCACCTGTAATTGGTGTTTTCAGTTTAATTACTTTGTAGAGGTCTGTTAATACTTAGACAAATAATAGTCTTGTGATTCAAAACCAGATGAAAACTTTCAAGTGGGATAAATACTTTCTATAGGCACTGTAGGTATGGTGAGGTGCAGTTTGTTGTATGATTTAGTGCGTGATCAAAATAGGTTTTGGCCAGAGCAGATGGTGCAAGATTAAAACTTAGAAGACAGGAGCTGCTTCTACCCCCTGAAGAGTAAACACACAGGGTGCCTAACAAGGCTCTGGGGTGTTTGGTGTTGTGTGATTGCTGCTCTAAGGATTTATTGACAGCTTTACTGAAGTTATCTGATTGGACTGGCCTGTCAAGAAGAGAAAAGTCTGCTGCAACGCGGGAACTATCAGATTAAAGACAGGTACATCATCTTGCCATCTATTCAAATCAACTACTATCTGTGTTTTAGTTTATATCCTATGAATGAATTAAATGTGTCTATCTCCATTTTCTCTGTGTGTGGGTCTGCACACGTGTAGGCATGAGTATTTATTACATAAATGAAAGAGGGAAGCTTCCTTCCCCAAAGACAACAACTGAAAAGAAGAAACTCCACACTTCAAAACAATAAGGGAATTATTTATGTTCTTTTCTCGTGTCTAACTTGTAAGCTTTTGCGCTCTGAATTCCCACAGATCTCCAACAAGTTCAAAACCGCAGATCACACACTCTACAAAGCGTCTGGTGACACTTCTGGCAATATGGTGGAAAGCAGAGAATGGCAGCACACCAGGCGATGAAAAGCAATAATCAGACATCAGCTGTCTCCAAATGATGAAGCAGCATTTTATATATTTTACCCTGAATGTCTTAACTAATAAAAACAAATTTTGCTTGATACTATCAACACTTCAACACTACTATCAACACTCAAAATGCAAACTACTATACGCATCACATTCAGGTAGCATTTACTACCTATGTGCACCATCAAGAAAAGCCATTAAGAGGAGCAAGATGAAGGGAGCAGTAGTATAGAAGTGTCTCAATAAAGTGATTTGAGATGCAATTATCCACAGAGGTGATAACACAGGCGATTTATTAACTTTATTACACTTAAGTTCACATTGGCCTTCAGTATCAGCATGTACAATATGTAACACTAGGATAGGATAAAGAATAACTATATACACTATATTATGACGCTATAAAATGGAATTCATAACTAATGAAATATCAGACTATAAGACATGACCTATGTAACCCAGGGTTTTCATACATTCTGCCTACATTCATTTCATTCTGTTGGTGGCCATGCCAAACCTCATCAAGAACCTCTGGAAAACTGCAATCTATTTAGCTCCGCCATAGATTATTGCTTCTTGACTGACAGGATCTCTCAAATGGCTGATGTTCTCTGGTATCTGACTGTGAAGTACATAAACAATTCTCAAGCACTAAATGAAAAAAGAAAATGCAAAGGAGGTTAGGGGTTATTCTATGTATATGACTGATATCTAATGGTGAGTGGTGGGAATTTGATGACCATTAAAGGAAAGATGGTATTTTTTGTTAATTTCAATCATTATGGTTCTGTGATAATCACTCAAATATTGTATCAGCTTACTAATTCTATCAGGTATCAGGTCAGTGTGTACTTATCTTGACCTGTCAATAAATGTATTGACTCTAACATTTAGATCAGCTTCCCACTATGCCTATGTAGTATAATATTTGTAAAAATTAATTTTATTTTACAGTTAATTTAACTGACGTGTTACATGCTACAAGTTAATACTGAATAACCAAGATTACAATGTTGATTATGTTATTGAGATATTTCCAGCTCAACTATAATGGGCTTTCGCTCAAAACTGTGTTTCTCTAACCTGCACACCATTTAACGGAATTTCTATGCCAACACACTCTTGAATGGAGCTTGTTAGAAGGCATTCTGCAAAATGTAGAAAAATAGTGAGTGTAACTGAATTGGATGAAAGAGAGTGAAAGAAACATTACAACGCTATGTCACAAACTAAAGTCTGGGATGCACGCAACATCACACATGAGATATCAAACTAAAAGACAGTGAGGATGAGTTTTTTTTTTACCTCAACACAAGCACATAAAACTGCAAATGATACCCACGCACAAGCATACACTCCCACACACAGACTGGGGGATGAACATTGTGGCACACACATTGTGTTCACACACAGATGCAAGATACAGTACACACTGTACAGATAAAATTTAGTAGGGAGAGGAGAGGAGAGGAGAGGAGAGGAGAGGAGAGGAGAGGAGAGGAGAGGAGAGGAGAGGAGAGGAGAGGAGAGGAGAGTTAGATGTGCTGTGAGTCAGCCTTGTGTTTTTCCTGGCTCTGCCCACACATGTATTTCTATCAGCTCCCCATCTCCTCTGTCATGTACTGTTGAGAGATTATCACTCTCTGGAAATAGTCACATCCTAAAAAAAATAAATTCCCCATTCAAAACTCCGGTTGCATTTATATATGGAGTGCTCATCAGAGCTAAACAGTTGCATTCTTAGAGAGTGTTTCTCTGTTACAGCATTCCCAATCAAACGTGACGAGTTCATAACTGAGGCGCACTTACTGAGGTTCAGTATGCTGCAAACATTAGTAGTCTACTCAGATCTGTCAGAAAGACATATAGAGTCTGGGTGCTGGGACAGACTCTTGATGGTTTGAGCATTAGTTAAAAAGGAAAAGGGAACAGAACAACACACTTAAAAATGGACACTTCGCTGTGTAGCAGGTTCATGTCTGTCAGTGGACACGTGAATATCCATTTGTTGGAAGTGAGCTGAGTGCAGTCATACCACGCCTGAATTACAGCCAAGAATGGAAGACTGTCGCCCATTCCCTGACTGGGCTGTCAGGAGAACAGCAACTGAAGTCAGCATTCTGCAGCCTCATCAGCATCTCGGATTTGATGACAGGTAATGAAAGCCAAATCCTGTTACTGTTCTGTTACTAACCCTGACCCGAAAAGTAGTTTGCCTTCAGGCTTCAGTACCAGTTCAACAAATTGAAAAGAAATCTATTATACACTGAGCTGCCTGCCTGACCTGTTCTCTTCTGCAGGCAATAAATTGTTGCCATGTACTGTAGGTATCCTTGTATCTGTGCCTCCCTCTGTAAAACTGAATATAAGAGTTTGGTCAATGTACTATGCCAGGCCATTTATCAATGACACACTAGTTGGTTGTGGAACTTGTATTGTAGCTTGTTTTTATTTTCTTCCCTATCCTTGAAAGGAAGAGAGGTCAGCTTCAAGTTCAGAGATAATAGAGGTAATCCTGCACCTCAGTACCTGAGTCTACTGTAGGCAGTCTGCAGCCCCTGGATGAATCTAAGCAATCAATAAACCGCGATTAGTACTGTAGTTGTCTATAGGAGCATGTTTTTGTTATCAACATGGCAAAAAATATTTGTGTATTACTTACATTTGTCTTTAAAAACATAACTCTTAAAGAGAATTACCGAGTTACATTTTGAGACCTCTAGTTAGTTATTTCTGCACAGAACATCTGCTACCTTTTTTTCCAATCTCAAAATAAACCCTTTATGGAAAGAGGGTATATTCATTCAGGGGTTTCCTAACATTTGTTTGGTTTAGAAAACATTGGTTTTCTGAATTGTTAAAGTCAAACATCCTAGGTTAATATGTAATGTGTAGTAATAGCATGGTATTTTATACATTGTGTTGTGCTGAGGTATTGAAAGATGTTTGTTTATGGTCAAAGCACTTGTTAAAGCTTGCACATACTTATTGTAGCTCTACATTTAAATGATAAAGACACACAAATGGTGACTGTCCACAAACAACTGATATAATATAAATTAAATATAATCTAAACATACCGCATAATAACTCTTCCCTCAGGAAGCACAGGTGGCACAACGTACATACAGTAAATATCTGAATTCTCATCAGGCATAGAGAAGGTTTATACCACAGCTGCTGATATATCAGTCATTGTTGAATGTATTTCTTAAGCAAAAATCGATTATCTAGTTACATCTTCTCAAATGTAAGGACTCGTTGCTTTTGTGGATTTAGTGTAATGAGTTTCATATTAGACATATTAGAGACAAAAACTATACTCAATTCATTCATTGTGGCCCATTTCATACCTAAGTGTAGGAGGAAGCACAGGAGCATCTTTGCACTACTTCATGAGCTTAAACCTGGAGTGCAACATTTAACCAGAGCGGCAGAGACACGGGGAGAAGGGGAGATAGCTGGCAGACATGCTGGCTGAGTGTGTTGATGCTGCAGCCAAAGCTAAGTGTCTCTCTTCTTTTATACAAAGAGCTTTTCCCCCTTTTTCTGTCTCACATACCCACACACACACACACACACACACACACACACACACACACACACACATTACATCAAGACAGTGTGTGTGTGTGGATGGCCAGCTGACTAAGTATCTTTGTAGGAATCAGGATTAGGTTGTCTCACTGACACACAGGGCTTATGTAAAGCTGACCTACAGTACAGGCCACCACACACGAGTGTGATCTGGTCTTTCTGCAGTGCTTCCTAACAGAGCTGGCACCTCTTCCTGCAGTGCTCACTCCGATACCCAACTCTCTCGGACTCAATGACAATAATGTATTCAGTCAATGTAAATGTCTTAAAATAAGGCTGTTTTGTAGCACGGGTCTTACTTTTTCAGTTTTGCCCATTCGACTCGACCAGATTTGAGCACATTTTACTGACATACAAATGCAATGACATAGCACTGCTGCAACCTACTTTACGAAGACAACCAACACATGTGGTCAGACAACTAATCCCCAGTTTTACCTAATTATCTCAACAATCTTGTCACACGCTGGAAAAAGAAATGTATGTTATAATGTGTCAAGCATGAAGTCAGCCCTTCACTGGGTTCAAGTCAACTAAAAAATTGTACTAAAGCACTGAATCTTTAGAGACTGTCTTCCCTTTTCTGCTTCAGATCTTACTTCACTTCAGGTTCCCTCACTCCCAAACATGCCCTTAAGGGACTGCTCCAGTGTCAAACATGAGGAGGTGAAAGGTATTTAAACTAAAACACAGGCTCCACTAGACACACAGTTCATGATTAATTGTTTCACAAATGTACAACATCTGTACATCTTTAGTAATTCACCTAATGTTTAATTTCTAAAGAAGACCACCATATTAGATTAGGTTCATCCTCTCACTGTTCTCTATGATATCTGACTGACAGATTTTCAATCCAACCATCCACCATATCGACTACACGCAGCACAGGCAGCGATTCATTACCTCAGGTACTGTGTAGACCACCCATGCATCATCTTGACATCTGCACTTTCACTTGATGTCTCTTCTCCTGATGGATTCTTAATAAATACTTAAGTAAAGTGGAATTATTTCTCAAAATCCGCTTTTAGGTTCCGCCATGTATGACTTTTAATACTGTAAAGACTGGTCAGGAACTCCTACTGTATCACAAAGGCCTACTTCTCCTCTAAGCCCTTACCAAAACACAATCATTCACCTGTATCTGATATTCTGCACTAAAAGGAGGAGCCTTTTTTTTATTTATGCATTGTGCAAACACAATATAACCAGTTTATTATATTTAAATGAAAATAAAACAAAGTAGAAAATAAATGTCCATATTTTTAACAAAAACACACAAACTGTGGTAAGTCTCTCAAATGTTTGCCAATAGCCTTACCTCTATCCTTCGGGCCAGAAACATGTAGTAGTCAAAGGACTGTAGTATGTAGTAGTATGAAGTATACGTAAGTATCCTGTGCTTACCAGTTACAGCAGGCAAAAATCAGCCCTATGTGAAATAACAGAAACTTATAGACAACAAGCACACTGCTTTAGCGGGGAGGAGCTCCCAGCAGCCTGCCTGACCATTCATGACTCAGTGCATCCCAGCCTCATCCTGAATGCATCAGGCATTTAAATGTTTCTGCACACTTGTAGTGTAGCAAGTGGACTGGACAGACGGGAATCGATAGCACGCCCCTGTATGTAAATGAGATGCGACTCAAGCCTACGGTTTACAGTACAGTTTCAGACATCTAACATGTATGAGCTCACTGTTTAGTAACCACCCAGGAGGAGGTAAAGGATGTCTGAGGGGTAACAGCCCAGACTTCTTTTGCTGCATTTGACTGAGCTGGGGTTCTATAGAGAGATCAGGTTACACAGTAGAATATAATCAACAACGTAACACAGCAGTTAATCTGATTCGATATATACCATAGTACTGACATTACAATAAACCAAACAAACCTGCACATATTAGTGCATATTTTCTGTGATCAATGAGAGAAGGGCTAGTCAATATGACTCAGCACATATATTTGCACCCCCTTCTTTCTCTCTAATGAGGCACATTATGAATCACTGTTATATATCTAGAGGGGCTTTGTTTAATGATTTTTTCCCCACAATGACCCTTTGTTACAGCTTTCTAGAATGTGTTATGAGCTCACTACAGCCTGATAACCGTGCACAGCCACCGCAGCAAGGCAAGTTCCCGCAGTGACCGCAATAGGTGAAGCCTTCAATGTAGCACAATGCAGACATGATCCTTTCCACTGGCCAAAGGCATTTAAAAGCGTAACTGGACCAATAATAGACAATGCAATTAGATCAACCAATAGGTCTTACCCATTGCAGAGATCTGTTTTGTAGGTTATAGTCTATCTGTTGCTCAGCAGTGATTTCATATCAGACTTATTCCACAGAACACCTGGCTGACAGCACAGATCAGACGGCACATTTAAATGAACAACCCAGACCCACTGCTCCTGTACACGAACAATGCGTCCTTTCTCCATCCACACAGAAAGGGGCACCTCATCATTTCAGCTTCAGTGCTTGCTGAAATGTCCATTCACTGTCGGATGCAAAGACTCACTGCCACCGCCTAGATCTGTTGTTTTTGAGTCAATACTACGTACACATATTGGGCTGCATTATAATGCTGTTACAGAAATAAAAAGGTAGCGGTATTTTTACCTGTCCGGCGCAGTGTCTTCCAGTGCAACTCCCGGTCTGTTGGATACAGAGCGGCTCCGTAGACTGCATTTACCGTATTGACTGTAATAGTCACACCAATGGATTGTAGCTGCACTTAACCTGGTAACTACGGTATTAGTACAAAGTTATTTAAAGTCTACTCATAAGTGGGAGAAAATTGCAGTGTTAACTTATATTCTGCCGAAATGTATAGTTTAACTGAAAGCTAAACAGATCTGTTAACCATAATGATATTTGAAAATGTTAGCTGGAAGCTAGCTTCTGCTCTTTCCATCGCAAAATAAGTAAAAAACAATTTATTAGTTACGACTCTTTAAAGTAACAAAAATTATATAGTACCGATAAATGTTTTTAAAAGTTTGTTCTCAGGTGGGAGGAAGCTGCCACAGAGCTGCTAACACTGGTTCTAAATAAGTTTGAAGGGGATGCCAATGTAAGTGAACCACCTGTTAGCTAACTGGCTAACAGTAACTGTATATATATAACTAATAATGGCTGTTTGTGCAACAGAACAAGCTGGTATATACAGTATATATATTTTAAATGTATATCTTATCCCCCTTATTACTTACCCCATATAAAGTAGTACTGCTTTTTATTGAGATATTTTTCTGTTATTTAGTCTAGTCTAGTTATTTAGTCAATAGATGGGGATGACATTAAAAATAGAAACAGTTGACAGTGTATAGCTCCATGGCATTTCCAGAATGACAGTACAGATGAATGATAACACTTTAAGAACTAAACATTGTACCATTTGTTGCAAGACAGGACTGTTAAATTAAATCAATAATCTATTACAGGTTGAATGTATTAATTATACTTTAATAAAACGTTGCTTTACTGCTTTTAACATACACTGAAGCTGGCTTCTCAAAGGCGCAATACAGCCCCCATGAGGCCACCACTGGTTATTTTTAGCCATTAGGATCAGAGAGAGAAAATCTGGAGCATCACAAGGAAGTAACTGAGCAGCACCAAGGTGGCCCTCTCACTACTGGAGAAGTGAGAGGGCACAGTTCTCCCTTGGGGGATAGATGAAAAGCCTACACTTACATGTAGATGAGGAAACACAGTTGATGGTTGACAACTTTTTGTAGAAGAAATCACCTGTTTACTTGTTGGGTTGCTGGCAGTTTTTCGGTTATTACAGTTTAACTATATATCACCAGGATGGGGAACTTGTTTAAGCACTTAATAAATATTTCCCTCAGCAGATACGTAAAGCAATGGAAAAGGAACAGAGATATTCACAATCAGTAACAGGACATGTGATGCATAGTAGCTCAGCTACTAGGCATCCAGATCAATCATCCACAGTGCCCTTCCTGATTTTTTTCAGATCATCAAACAGCTTTTAATATTACACAAAGATAACCAGAGTAAATACAATATTCTGTTTTTAAATGATTATTTCATTTAACAAGGGAATAAAGCTGTTCAAACCTGCCTAGCTCTATATGAAAAATATATCATTCATCAATCAGTTCAACTGCAGGCCTTACTAGCCTCAGGTCAGTGTTCATCATCCAACAATAATAAAAAAGACTGGGCAAAAATAGCATACATGGGAAAGTACCAAGGCAAAAGCCACAGCTGACCAAAAGAACATAAAGGCTCATCTCACATTTGCCAAAAAATGTCTTTATTATGCCCAAGATGTTTGAAGTATTCTGTGGACTGATTAAACAAGAGTTTAACAACACAACAAGTGTTTATGTGCTGTTACATCTGGCAGGAAACCAATACAGCATTTCATAAAAGGAACATCATTCAGTCAAACATGGTGGTGGTAGTGTGATGGTGTGGGGCTGTTTTGAATCTTCATGACCTGAATGACTTGCCATAATGATAGAACCACAAGTTCTGTGCTCTACCGGAAAATCCTGAAAGAGAATGTCCAGTCATCACTTGATGACCTCAAACTCAAGCACACGTGGGTTAGGACAATGATTAGACACACACTGCCAAGTCCACCTCTGAATCGCTCAAAAAAAAGGTTTTAAAGTGGTTGAATCAAAGTCCAGACTAATCAGACTGAGATGGTGTGACCCTAAACAGGCCGTTGCTCAAAAACACTCTAATGTGGCTGCATTTAAACAATTCCACAAGAGACAAAGACAAAATTCCTCTATAGAGATGTGGAAGACCAGTTATTGAAAAAACACTTGATTGCAGTTGTTGCTGCAAAGGGTGGCACAACCAGTTATTATGCTTAGGGCGCAATTACTTTGTCACACTGGGACAGGCAGGATTGAACAGCTTTTTTCTCCTAATAAATCATCATTTAAAAACTGCATTTTGTATTTACTCAGCATTATCTTTGTGCAATATTGAAATTTGTTGAGTGTAATTTTTAAAAGAGAAATCAAATAAGGAAGGGGGAAATACTTTTCTACAGCACTGTAGATGACAAGGATAACCTTGATGACCATCTGCCCATTAGGCCTCCTAGTAGCTGTGACTGATGGTATAAGAAGAGGTTATGCCTTTGGGAAATGGTTTCAATGACACTGTGGTCTTAAAAAGCTATGACCTCCATAAATGCTAATCATCCAAATGAGTGAAATGACCTGACATCCGTTTGTCCTTCCAGTATTAGTTTTTGAACCAAATGCACTTAGCTGATTATGCATATATATTTCACATGACTGACATAAAAACTATAGAGCAATAGGATCTTTTTCTACATTTTTTTACAAGTTCTCCTCTCAGCAAAGCAAGTTCTTTACTCATAGGGTGTAATGCTTGTGGAGATTCAGTCTCTCAGATCGTCCCCAGTTCGATCATGGGATCACATCCACCATCATGTCACTAATGCAACAACAAAGCTCTGGAACTACAACTCTGGAATATTAGTAATCATGTTCAACCACGTCCCTATGTCATTCATCTGCACTGTGCTGGCACTGAACCGGCCTTTGGAAAACTGGAAAAAAAGTACGGAATCCACTATTTTTGTAATTGTTTATGTTTCTAATAACTTTTCTTTTAGAAAAAAGAAAATGTCAGAATAAAAACAAACATCAGGTAAAAGTTAACATAAATATTTATATATTTACTATATATTTACACTAAAGTCATTCTGTGATCACAACTATAAAAGACTACAGACAACAGTGAATATTAAAAATAATTACCATGACAACTACAAATGGTACACAAACCTGAGACTACAGTGGAGGTGTGCTGGTGTATATTTCTTTACATACAGTACGCCTTGTACATAAAACCTGAAAGTGTGTCAGGAGCTATGGTAGTCAGTTAAAAATACAAGTTTATATACTGTCAAAATAGACACTTTTTTAGATATTTTTTTTAAGTATTAGGCTAATAACACAAAATCACTAGACCAATATAATGTACTAAATATGCCAGTTAAGGTTTCCATGGCAGAGTTTCTCCTCACGGTCCCAGACCTGGAGAGGAAACAATACAATATAAATTTAATTGACAAACACAATGCGTGATATGTGAGTAATTTTCAAAACATTCCTGTTTTATGGCCTTGTTTTGAGAGACAACGACTGACTATTTGGAAGAATCAGTTTTCTTCCGTATTGGCTTTACTTTCCAAATGATAAATTATTCTGAATGAATGACTTATTTGATAATGACTAATTAATGTTTCAGTCAACCAACAAGTAAACTCTTGTGAAAAAAGAAACCAACAATCCAATAATAAATTAATAAATAATTTCTACTATAAATGACATTTTGGATTAATGACTGAATACATGCTTAAGTCAATAAATGACTGAATGAATGACAAAATCATTTACTAAAATGATTCATGAACTAAAGAATAACACGATGAGATGACTGTTAATTGCCTTTTAAGTAAATGAATTGTTACAAATTAATATAAATATTTTAATTTTACTACTGACTTATTTAACTACTTATAAAAAAGAACAATACATTATTGTACAATATAAAAACTTGTCAAAAGAATAAACTAATTAAAGATGTGTTAACATTTAAACTGTTAATATGCACTACATAGCTGTCTCACCTTACATTTAGAAGCTAAGGCACTTCTCTCTCAGCTGGGTGTGATGTTCCAGCTTTGTTCACCAGAGGGCGATCTAGCAACAGACGACTGTGCTATGCAAAGATGGGAGTTTGAGCTCTTTGATGTGGAGGAGGCAGAGCTTGACTCTGACAATCCTAATGGGATTTTTTCAGAATTATAAGACAGCAGGGCTTCTTCCTCATCCTCATTTAAAGGAAACACCCTTGTTTCCCAGGGAGCTTGCGGCTGCCGGAGGACAGAGACAACAAATAGCAGTTATATTTGACAAGATGGGTTGTTTTTCACAACAGGTGTATGCACTATATGTATGAATTTCTATAGACACAGAAATGAGAAACATTACAGTATACTAACTATGTGGGCATCATATTGATGTAGTGTTTACTGCTGTTGTCTCACAGCAAGAAGGTGTGCGTGTGAGTGTGAATTGTCTGTCTATATACAGACTGGTTATCTGTCCAGGATGAACCACTGAATGATGGATGTAGAATAATTACAGAACAACAAACAACAGCTAGGTAAATCATTATATTCTAAACCCTTTTCTGCTGAATTTAGAGTCTAAAGTCTGTTTCATAGCTATGCATGTCTCAGATGTCAGCCAAAGGTTGTGCTTTAATCAGGGTTTATATGGTTGATAGAGTGCATAACAAGTGCACAGCAGTGAAGCAGGGGATGTTTGTGGTGTGGGGAAGGTTGATTAGAACAGTCTGGTTTAGTGGTGAGTCATTCCTTCTCTAATCAAAGTGAAGTGGCATAGAGCACTACAATCAGAGCATCATCAACTGAAGAAAGTGTGGAGATGAGTTCCTTTGTAGATTCGTAAGGATCCATCTAGGCTTTCTACTCGCACAATAGGAATGGGAAAGACTATGGATTCGTTTTTTGCTACTCTATACTCTGCCGAGGCACACTCAACACAACTTTATCTTAGACTGCAATGTTATAGAAAAAATCCTTCAAGCAATGTTTAAGGGTTTAAGTGAAGAAGTACCCAGCTGCACTGTGCTATAAAGGCAATAGGCTTTTCAATGCCCCCTAACTGTGACTTTGCAGAAAGAAATCCTTAACCTCTTTAATGAATTTTCTTTTCTTAGCTTTTTTTTCAGCTAATCATTATGCATTCTCCTCTTCTCGTTTTTCACTCCATTACAAAACCCAATGACCTTCAAGATAAGAGTTAAAAAATACAGTCATTTTTGAAAGCTTTATATAGTATTTGTTGCATTTCTACACATATATGTCCCCCATCATATGTGGCCATCATATTTGAAACAAAAGGAAAACACTTTATAAAAACATGACAGCCATTAGAAAACTGCATGTCCTGTGGCACCTCGATCAACATACTCGTTTGTTTGAGGCATTTGAGATTTCAGCTGTGTTGCTTTTGATCTTACCAACCACTCCTCTAAGCTTGGCTGTTCATCAGTATCCAGCTGAGCACTACTCCACTCCACAGAGCTCTCCTCTCCTGATGTGCACATCGCACTCACACTGTCTGACAACCTGCTGCCAGATCTGGAGTAAAAAAATAAGCATACCCCATGAAACCTCAGTGAAGAAATTTCACAACGTTGCACTTTCACACCGATTATATTTATATGCCCAGAGATGAATAAACCAATGCTGCAACAGCTGCACTGCACAGTCTTGGTAAGTTTAGAATTTAACCCAACTATCAAACCCATTTGACTAAAATCTGTAAATTCACTTGAAAGTTTATTTATCTGACAGAAGCATAAAACGTTTAATTGCATTTTGTAAATAGCAGCAGATTCAGAGCTTGATGCCTGTAACACACTCAAAAAAAGTTGTGACAGAGGCATGGTATTACTATGTCACCTTTCTTATTTATTTACATGTTTCTAAATGGAAACGAAGATACTAATTGTTTTCTCTTCACTCCTTAATGGATATAAGACTTCAGTTGATCAACAGTCCATAGTCACCATTGTGTGATTCTCCTCTTCATGATGCATCATACATTTTCAGCAGGGGACAGATCTGGGCTGCAGGCAGGTGTGCAGGTCAAGCACACACACTGTGTCTATGAAGACACACGGTTGTAGCATGGGCATAACAAAGACTGACACTGTCCTGAAGAAATATTTGCTGACTTCCCAGAAAAAGACGTTGCCTTGATGACAGCATGTCACTAACTTAAATTTCTGATGTCTTTGCGTCGATTGCACCTTCACACATATTCAAGTCACCCGTACCATGGGCAGTGATGCATCACCACACCATCATAGCTGTGGCTACTGCACCTTTCACTGATGACAGTCAGGATAGTTTTTTTTGTCTTTGGCATAGAAAACCCACTGTATTTCCTGAGAACAAGCAAACAAGCATAGACTTGTCCAACCACAGAACACATTTCCACTGTCTTTTGGTCCATCTGATATAAGCTTGAGACAAGAGAACTCGGCAGCTTCATTCTTACATAACAAAGCTTCAGGTTGCATTTGCGTTGATGATATCAGTTCAGAACAGGCTCATCTGAATACTGTATAAACCTTTCATTCATATTTTGCCTCTGTCTAAAGTTTTTTAAGTGTGTTCCACGCATCCAACAGTACATAACAGTACTCAAACGTTTTTTTCATATGTGAGCGTGTGTCAACCTTGTAGGACGCCTGAAGCATTTTCTCTTTCCACAGGATGACCAGCGCGATTTCTCTCTCTGCTCCAAAGCAAGGTGTCTCTGAGCAAACACCTCCTCACTGAGATCTTCCATCTGCACACAACACACGCAGAGCGATATTTTCTGCACCAATTAAATGAAAGTACTCTTACTCAAAGTAATGAGAGTTATCATTACCTGTCCATTCTCACTGCCCCCTGCCTTTAATGTCTTGCTCTCAGTCAAAGAATTGGTATCAACTATTCGCCAACTGCAACAGAGAAATAATTTTTATGTACCAAAAGCTAATTGTTTACTTAGCAATATAATTCACAATCATATGCAAAGATCTTGAAAATTATTTTGAATTGCTGTGTTTAGATTTATATGAAACAGCTAGCTGTTAATACATTTACATAAATTGTTAAGTACTGTAAAACTGACAGCAAACAATGTGTTGCAAGTCACAAATGTCACAGTCATGGCAGCTTTGTTTCATACCTGGGTGTTAGTATGTCTTTGTACTGCAGCTTTTCTACTTTCGCCTTTCGAGACATGGGGATGACAATATCGTTGATGTTGTATACACTCTCTCCCTGCCGCCTGCGAACAAAGCTCTAAAAGGAAACAAGATCAAGGTTAAGTAGGAGCAGGGTGACAGTTCACACCAATGATTCGGAAGTCTGCACACATTCAAATTCATTCTGTCATCAGGTTGCCAGGTTTTTTGTGGACTGATCAGCCCTGTCACATTTAACACAAGGACAAGATGATTATCTTTTGAGAGTCTGTCTTGTTTGTATTAAATATCATACAATACTAAACCCTAACATGAACAACAGCAATGTCAACAGTCATGTCTGACACAAAAAACTGTTAAATATGTCTAATTAGCTCTTATTACAACTTCTTTACAAATCATGCATGGATCTTTTTTATCAATGTTGACTTACATAGCATTACAGTATGATTATCTAGAAGTAACATGTGCCGTGTATGTGTGTTTGTTACCTGTGAGGCTGGCTTGCATGAAACCTGTGTATAACTCTCCTCCAACAGTTCATCTGAACTTCCCTGTAGGTCATACAACTGGTACAGGCTATCCTCATCTATGTATACACACACACACACACGCACACACGCGCACACACACAAAGTGGCTTCAGAAAGTATTCAAAACCTTTTACTTTTCACACAGTTTATTGTATTGAGATTTAAACACATGGGACATCTGAGGAAAGCCCTGAAGAAGACAGTCCCCATCCAATTTGACAGATGTTGGGAGGATCTGCCGAGAAGAATGACAGAGAGACACAGACACACTGACAGGATAGTAAATGTCAGTGAATGGTAGAAAGCTATTATTCTCTTTATTTCAACTGAGAAACATCATATTGACAGTAAATTTAAACAAAAACCATTGTTTTGGTCCATCTTGCTGTGTCATCTTGCCCATGTGCACATGATATGACAAGAAAACTCTGTGTAATAATTTGTATAATGCAAAAAAATTATAATTTTGTGCGTATACCCTTTCAAATTCTACAAATGCAATAAAAACATTCTCAGCTGTTACTTTTCACACTCAACAGTTTTACTTTTGATAAATCTAATCAAAATTTAAGATAAGGTAAAGGTAAACTGTGTTTATTGGTTCTGCTCCTTGAGAACAAAAGCTTCTCTTACTGTAATCTTCTGAACACAAAGCCATTTAGTTCACGCCTTCTATGCAGTGTGAGCATGCACTGTAAACACACCTTCTATCAGCCTGTGGACGTGTCTTCTCTTCCTTTTCCTTTGTTTTGTTCTCCTGTGTTGACTCTGAGCAGAGCCTGCTCTCCTGATAGGTGACAGACCCATTACTTTGTTTTTATGATGCCTTGCATGCTGCTTGTATGTGTGACCTGTAATGACACACACATAAGCTGAGTTGAGACACCACAGGAATTTCTTTTCATTCCTACCTACCTTGCTTGGTTGGAATTAAGGCTGAACGATTCGGGAAAAAAAGTCATATTGCGATTATCATATCACAAAGGACACCTTATACTGTTAGGACTTGTTATTTACTGTTATTAAAAGTGACATGTAAAATTAATATTGTATATTTAGTTCAAACTATAGTAATATTTACACATTTTCAGATCTGCTGTTTAATTTCAGTGAGTAAAGATGTTAAATTAACATAAACCACAGAGATCCAGGTTCAAATACATATTTAGGTCCTGTCATCCAGTTTGATTTTATATTTATACAAAACTGAGCAGCCAGTGTCATGTTAGTCAGATGGTAAACCTATTAGATTGTCTTCTCAATCCATTCGTTTCGATTAATTGTGCAGCCCTAGTTGGAATGAAAAGGAAATTCATTGGCTTTTGCACACTTTAACTAAAGTGCTCTACCTGCACACACAGCTTTCATTAGGAGAAAAAAAAAGGAGTTTATTTAAATGAATTAATGCCTGGGATTCACTTTATGTCAATAACACAGTACATCAACTGTGTTGTTGTGCCTGTGCTCTCTGTTAATACACCGTACAGCTACCATAGTTAACTATTAATTGAATTACGTCATTTCTTTCTATGCCATTTACCCATATTTTAATCTTCTGCTTGCTCTGACTGTTAGCATACTCTCATTCTATTTTAAATACAATCAGCTATGATAAGAGGTTTGCTATCACTTGTGAAGCTATTATTTTACCTTCACAGTCTGTCTTCTTATTTTGGCATTGACGAAGGAGGATGACATCATTCAAACTGACAGAAAATTGACAAAGTGGTGGTTGAGTGATGTCTTCATCGATTTTCCAATCTGCCACATTTCTGTCTCATGAACTCGTCCCATTTCATTTCATGTCTCTTCTTTCACTCACTCATTTTTATATTTAAAATATTTTCTCTCTCTCAACATCAACCAATTAACTGACTCACTCTGATCACTCTACTCTGTGTACAACTTTGTGAGCAAAGGACACTCAAATCCGACCACCAATAGCTGCCACAGGTATGTAAATGCACAGGTAAATGATGATTGATAAGCTTCAGACTAATATACAAATACACGCACTGACATTGTTGAAATGCCAGGTGATTTTATTTTAATCTACTGCTCGGCTGAAAGCCTCATAGAGACCCAGTGGGATATCTGACATGCTAGCAAGCAATTATGATCGTCCATGGGGAAGATAACAAGCAGAAACAGCGGTAGACTTTGAAGCAGCCATTTTACTCACAGTGGTTTTGTGTCTTTTTACTGAACACAAGGAAATCTCAATTGTCTAAACAAGGCATGTTGTCAGTTTATTATGATTACCTGTATTATTATTATTATATAGACGCACTGTAAACTGGTGATTTATATATATGAAATAAAACACAGTATATTATGTATTATACAAATTACATGTTAATAACTTTTCATTAAATAGAATTGAAATATCACTAAATAAAGTACAAAATAGTCAATGCTAATGTGGTCTACCATATGCATGAAGAACAACATAAAGTAGACCAGAGCAGAACTGGATAAAGGAGAAGAAGGTAAATCAAAATAAGTGGGTACTGTATGTAATCAGCGTTAGAAGGGACATGATCTTACTGTTGTGCAGTGGTGTGGAGCTGCATCTGTTGTAGCGTGCTGGAGCAGGTGAATGGGCGTTGATAACTAAAGGCTTTTGGGACCATTCTTCTCTGGCCAGGGATTTCTTTAAGTGGTGGGACAGAGGCGTACCTGGGTGGAGAGGATCCAATGTAAAGTTATTTAAAATGTTACAATACTTTATTGAGCCCTTGGGAAAATTGATGTTTGGACAGCTGCCAGTAGGAGTCAGCGCTACTATTAGGGTAAATCTGTGTCTTGTCCAGGCACACCTCGACATATAGCTTGCCGGGAATAAGAATCGGCTGAGAATCACGGCTGACCCTTGGGTTGGAAAACGACTACTCTACCCACTGAGCTATAATGCCACCCCAAGCATGCAATCACAGGCAACATGTGCCATTTTCAATTGCAAACTCCAGACAATGTTTGCAAGCCCCGACACTGGCATCAATATGCTATGCCTTGTTATGTTAATTATTCTCCTACCAAATGAAAGAGATGAGGCAATGTGGGGTCTGGAGCTGGGGTTTCTGGAGGATGGGGCCCAGCTGGAGTTGCAGTCAGGGTCAGAACACAGGACTACAGGATCAAAAGAGAGGCAACACGAACAGGAAGATGATGACAGAGAAGAGGAAGCACTGGACGAGGACTGCCCAGAGTCCTGAAGAACAAAACAGAAAGAAAAGAAGAGAGACAAAATGTTTTACTACATAGTTGATTAAGCATAGCCAGGACACAGAGTTTCTACAGTAACCTGACTCACTCTTTGTGTTTTGTGGGAATATGAGTCATAAGAGTTTTTTCTTTTCTTGATGATCTGATTAAACAAATTAAGTTGTTAAAGGCTTTCTTTGGCATCTGTCAATATCAACATACTGGCAGACTGTGCTGCTTATTATAGTAGATGCAATTGGCCTGGATTCTAAGTCCAGAATAGCGTGTGTTAAATATTCGGGGTTCAGCTGCTAGTCTTCTTAAATATTCTGGCACTGGGTATCCAGTGCTCTAGTAATATATCATAATGTTTAATTTCTACATAAGAGAAACTTACATTTGGTTCATACAATTCTTTTGTTGTGTTTAATTGTGTAACGCTAAATTCTCTTTGCCTGACAAAGCTGCAGTGAAATAGAGAATACGTACTGGGTTTATCTGATTCTTCTAAATGTAGGAAACTACAAACTGGAACAAAACACATACCTTCATAGTGTATCACGGATAAAAGAAAATAAGCCTTTGTCCTGTGAAAAATAATGTATACAACAAGCTGTAAACTGCCTTGTGTGGCTAGACAGTTTTACTTTGCACCTACAACTATCATTATACTATGAATTTACTAGCCGTAAAACAAAGCATCGATCAGATGTCTACTGGCTAAATAAAGGCTTGGGCTTTAATCCCAGTAATTCCATGCATTTGTTTGTAAAAAAATAATCCACAAGATTTAATAAGTTTAATTAAAAACAGATGTGCAGCTTTAACCTTTAAACTACTGGCATTCCACCACTGAAACAAGACCAAAAGCAATAATAAATAACACATAACACAGATTTTCATTCAATAAAATGTGAAAACTTTAACACATGGCCCCACTTTCATCAGCTTTTTAAGCTTTACTATAAAATGCAAAACTGGGTCTACACTATAAGTGTTGTACTCAAAATACATCTTCATTATTGTCACCTAAGCACTCTTCCTCAGAGTAGAGGGAGGCGTGATGCAAATGCAAATGCTTACAGTATATATTTTAGCATATCCCCATTTTATATACAGGGCTGTGAAAATGTATTTGCCCCCTTACTGATTTTTGATTTGGTAACTATATCTCTAAGTCCACACTTTGACTTGGCCACTTCAAAACCTTAATTTTGTTGTTTATCCTCCATTCATTGCTGGTTTGTTTCTAATCATTGTCTTGCTGCAGAACCCAAATACACTTGAGCTTGAGGTCACAAACTGATGGCCAGACTTTCAAGTCGCCCAGGTCCTGAGTGAGGCCTGCAGTTCTTTAGATGTTGTTCTGGGTTCTTTTATGACCTGCTGGAAAAGTCTTTGTTGTGCTCTTGAAGTAATTTTTGTAGGCTGGCCACTCCTGGGAAAGTTCACTATTCTTCCAGATTTTCTCCATTTGTGGATAATGGCTCTCACCGAGCCTTAGAAATGACTTTGTAACCCTTTCCTGACTGATACATGTCATTTATTTTTCTGTTTTGTTCTTCTGTTCTTAAATTTCTTTAGACTGCAGCACAATGTGCTGCTTCACTTTGTCAGACAGCTTTTTTTAAGTGATTGCTTTATTCAACAAGTCTGGCAGTAATCAGGCCTTGGAGTGGCAAGTGAAAATGAACTCAGCTTTACAAAATCATTCATGATTTAGAAATGGGCAATTACTTTTTCACATAGGGCCATAGGTTTGGATAGCTTGTTCCCCCTTAATAAATGAAATTATTTTTTTTATTTAAAAACTGCATTTTGTATTTAGTTATCGTTATCGTTGGGTAATATTACAATTAGTTTGATAACATGAATCATTTAAATGTGATAAATATGCAAAAAAACAACAACAGAAAAAGGCAATCAGAAAGGGCGCAAATACTTCAAAGCACCTCGCTTCATAGCACTTTCATGGACATGGATATGGATGATACTAGCAACTTCAGATACAAATAATTGTCATAGAGAATGTGCATGTGTTCTATGACAGTTTATATAACAGTTATATACATACATAGTTTGTAAATTATCAGATTAGGGAACAAGAGAGAATGCTTGTAAGCTACCTGTGGATTGTCTGGCTTGCGGGTGTTTAAAGTGAACAATCTGGGCTTGTGGTAGGTGACCAAAGGTCGGGTTCGGGCACACACGCATGATACATCAGCCTTGAAGAGTCTCCTGCTTCCCAGTTTCCTCCTCTTAGAGATCCCCGGCACAAAAACATTGTCTTTCTGACCACTGCAGGGATGAGATCAGATGAGGTCATGCACTGAATATGATTCATCATTGAATCATCCATAATAAAATAAGTTTTTTAAGATGTTTCTTACATCTTGTTCATTAATAACAACCAGAAATGAATAATACCTACTTATAAAGCTTTTTTACAGTACATGTACAAACAAGCAGAATCCCTTTTATTTATTGTGTGGCTTTTGTCTTCACTGCTAGTCAGACACAGAGAGTTAGCAGGAAGGAAAGACGTCACACAATGATTAAAGTCATGCCAAATGGAGGGAAACAGACTTTCATTACAAACAGTGAACATGAGTTTAGCCTTGATAATGTATCCTTCAGTCCATAGTTCAAAAGAAACAATAGACAAAACTCATTATGTTATATATATAATTTTTGTACCTCAGTTTAGATGTGTTTTTTAGGTATTTGTAATACATAAAAACAGCTATTAACATGTCTATATACAACTCTGTTAGCATAAAAATACACTGTGTGAAATGTAAATAGAGGCAACAATTTGCAAATCGTTTAAAACCTATTAGTGCAAAGACAAGATATAAAATTTGATAGTTGTTTTCAACATGGCTCAAACGAGATCCAACAGAGGCAACAAAGGGCAACTAGCAACAGCTTAGTTTCATGACTAGGCATAAGAAGAGCATCCCATTGAGTCATTATTAAGTAATAGGGAGAGGTTCTCTCCTCTGTAAAAATAATGAATGGGCAAATATTTAAACTTTGGAATAATGAAAAATTGCAGATACTTTGGGGATTTTTTCATGTATGATACATTATATCATTACATAATGTAAAAGATTCAGAACCCATGGAGGCATTATATATTTTTCATCATACCTTTTGAAGATACTTTCTTCTTTCCAGGTCTGTGCTTGTTTTGAGATTGGTGAAAAGCTGAGAGGAGGCATCAAACTGTTTACGATCTGGCTAAGCTGGGCACTCTGCAATGAAAACATGGATCAGGACATTACACACGTGAGAAACTGAAACTAAGATTTGAAAAACAATCAGTATCCTAAACAGAAACAGCTATTACTGAGTGAGCACTCAAAGGAAAAGGAAAGATGGACTCACTGACGTTTAGAATGGCTGGGCATCTTCATCATTTAATGGATCAGACTGACAAACATGCTGTGTGATGTTTGAAAGAATCACAGCACAGAATTCCCATACAAAATGCTAAAGTTACATCTATTCATGCTTTCAAGGTGTCACTTTGCCTGGTGCAGCACTGAAGAATTATTCTGGTTGTTTTCAATCTGTACCTCATTTTACTTATTTGTTATATAATGAGTTATATAAAGATTATTATTTTGAATCTTAAATTCATTAGTATTATAATTATTCATGCCGACTTTTATCAGTGCAGACACACACACACACACACGCTGCTGAGGAGATCTCTACATCGTGTCCAACAACATACATTATATTAAAAACTTACAAACCTGCATCTACACCTACAAAAACTAATACAGTATAATCCATGAAGATTAATTAAGTTTCAATTTAATGCCCAAATCATTTATATAAAGGAAATGTTCAGATACAGCTCTCTGACATGACAATATTTATATTCATATTATTATACAGATTCACATCTGCAAAAGTACTTAAAGTACATTTAATTTCATTAAGACAATATTTACTATGAATTTATTACAAATATCAGAGGAGTTCATTGCAGATTATATCATATGCAATCTCTAATTTAGCATGATAAACAGATCAAACAGCACGCATACCTTGACAAATTAGTTTAATCTTCTCAACCTGGCACTAGATGTACACTTTTGTAATTTTCCACTTACAGAATGAAAGGAACATCAGAAGCCTATTTTGCGTATAAAATTACAGATTTTAATTTGTCCTTATTCCAGATTTTATCCAGACTTAACATGTTTTAGGTGTGAACTAGTTCCTCTCTCCTACCTGTCGCTCTATGTTATGCAGAAGACGCGTGGGACTTGAAGGTTCAGTGTCAGCATCTGTGGCTGTGCAGGATAACTCTCCCATTTCCCTCAGTAGGTTCTGCTGAATCTGTCTGTCAGTCAGTGGATTGGACTCTGCAAGCACCACACCACCCTTAAACACAAACAAACACAAACAAATTACATGAGTCGACCCTTTAACACTGACTCCCCTATTTTATGAGAAATGCTGCATATGATCAACAGGTGTCAGAACACACAGAGCATTGCAGCTTGCTGTGTATGGGGCTGCATAGCTGCAGATTAATCAGAATGCCACAGCTTAAAGCATCTGCAATGGGCATGTGAGCATCAGAAGTGGAACAATGGAAGAAGATGGAGGCCTGGTCTGATGAACCACATTCTACCATGCACACAGTTTTAATGTTGTGGTTAGTTGGTATGCTTTTATTTGTGTAACTTTTCATACTTGAAAGTTTCTGTTTTCATCACATAAAAGCTGCAGTGAGTTTTATCTAAAATATTTTCACACCCGCTTGGTTAGAAATTGCTTATTGCATCTTTAAAACGTGACTTCCGTTTGCTAAAGTAGGGAAGCAAAAGCCAACTGACAGGATATTTAATTTACAGTATCTTTGCACAAAATGACCACATGTATCCTCAAGTACTGTCTCAAGTACATGATGATTAGTACATGATGTCAAGTGTCCGTCACCTGACATTATTTTACCTTGGAAGAGCGAATCTGGTTGTGAAGTTCCACCAGTTGTTGTATTCTGCCCCCCAGCTCAGCCAGACGCAGCTGCAACCAACTCCATCTGCTGCCCAGCTCCGCTCTCTCTTCCAGCCACTGTCGCTCACAGCTGCTGCTGCTACCAGGAGGGATAGAGTGATGGATGAAAGAGCAGGACAGTTACACCCATGTATATAATAATATAGTAATCATTTTTGTAAAAAACATTAGACAGAATTCTAACCTCAGATGAAAGGTATTCTAAATCCTTATAACACTTTGGAATTTGGACACAGAATCCAGTAAAGACTAATGATATTGAATAATGTCAAGAAACCAAATATGGTCATTTAAATTTCACCACAGGAAGTACATAAAAAGGATAGCATAAGAAAATAACTGGCATAAATATACATGTCACCAGATAGAACATTTATACAAAAAAGGGAAGAGACAGAGATACAGAGAGCAGTGACAGACCAACCATTTGTAAATTCACACATTTGCACTGCAGCACTTTTAACACATGACCCATTTTACACAGCCATGTTGCCATGTGGCATATAAACTGTTCAGCATCCAAACAGCATGGGGGGTGAATTTTGCTGAAGCAGAAAAGCTTATCTAGGCCACAGAATAAAACACAGTTGATTTACGTGGTGTGTCTACTGTATGTTTCCATGGCACTAGTCTGTTCAGTTAGCATTTATCCCCTGTGTATGTGTGTGTGTGGCTGACTTCAGCAGGGCAGTAGTTGCTATGGCAGTGCTCTTGGACCTTGGCTAGGACAGAGAGGGACCCACCCCACTTCAAATACTCTAATGCAGGACAGAGAAAGGTTAGGTCACTGAGCATGCAGCTGCACACAAAGTACTTTTCAAGACTCTTGGTTGGTATTACAAGGGAGCTATTTCAAGTTTGGTCTGTTACGTGAAATACCCTAAATGTCATTTGCTTGTGGTCAAAATTACATCGAGTTTGAGGTAGACATGAAGGAGGCCCTGTAATTGGTTAATGCTCAACGTTCATACCCAAATCCAAGATTTTCTGTTTAATAAGGAGTAGATTCTCTCCTTTCTTCATGGACAATGACCACACATGGTTGCCCAGAAACTCTTTTTAAATGTAAATGAATAAAATTCAGGAATATTTGTCAAACATTAAGTGACTCAGTAAGAGAGGAGAGGTTATAGTACACAGACTACATATTTACATACTATTTACATACCATTAAGACGTTAACATTAAAGAAATGTATCACCACAGCCAGAAAGTGTGAGTATTCACAGACAAATCCTGGATGAATCCAAGACCAGCCCCAGCAAGTAGTTCTGTGTTGGTAAATTCCCTTATTTGAACAGTGCTTTTTGGAGCTTCCAGAGGCATTAGGGTTTTTGGGTGTGTCCTGCAGTTAAAGTTTCCAACATTTAGCCTTTCAAAGACTCCCATAGAGTGTATTTAAACATACTGAACACTCAAAATGAGCAACAGCTGGAGGTGTTAAGGACTGCTGCCAGTGCAGAAAATGAGTAATGTGGTTTCAAAGTCAAAACACGACGGGTTTATACTTAGAGTGCCCACATTTTCTAAAGGAGGGCAAAAGCCTGTCCTCTTTCCAGCAAGGAGGAGGTATTCCCTTTAAAGAGGAACATGTCATAAAAACTCCCAAGGGGATATTTACTGACACAAAGCACTCAGGACAGGAGAACAGATTTAGACAAAGGGCAAGCTGAACACAGAAGATTACAGAAGTTGGACAAATCAAAGGATTTATAAAAGAACCTAATTTCACTTCTCACACCATATAAAACACCCAAATGCAATGAATAAATTAACCATAAAAACAAACTGAAGAACTTGAAGAACTAAACAGTACTACACTCAAACTAGAGTACCTACCTGGGGTCAGTTTCACAAACATTTTAGACAGGACCAGGAAGTTCCCCCAAAAGACAGACTGTCCAAACACTGACAGGAGACGGACAGTCACATATTGTTGACTGGCCAGAATTTTAATTTGGTAATATCAATAAAATGAAACTTACCATCTACAAATACAAACAGAAGAACATCTGAACAAATTTTCTGGCCTATTGCTAATTGGAAATCATTTTCCCCACTGTCTTGTTTTTTGTGATAGAACACTATTTTTATTCTGACTGGACATAGGCTGATTCAGCAGTGAATTGATTCTAATCCTAAACAAGACACTTACAAAATCCCTTTAAATAGAAAGCTTCTACTGCTCCTAGATTTTATATCTTTTATACTTGTTTGGGGCAATATGACTCCCTTTGAGCAAGGACACAAACACAGCTGCACCGCCCACCAAACCACACATAAACAGACACACTTCCAAAGTATTTTTCACTAGAAAGAGGAGGAGCTAAGGCGCAGTGCCACAAAATGGACTGGCATGCTGCAGGGTTGCAGGCATGTGTGTGTTTGTTTCCTACCCTGTGGGTAAAGAGAGACAGCTAGTCTGTTGAATGGTTTATGATTACAGCGTGAAAAGAGAAAAATATGTGTGCGTGTGTGTGTGTGCGTGCATGCATGGCTAAAAAATGTCATAACACTCTCCACAGCTGGGAGGACAAAACTTGTATGACAAATACATCATAAGCTTTACTAAGGGCCAAGAAAAATATCTGTGTAATACTGCAAAGGCACAGTGGTCATACACATAGACCTCTTAAAATATTTATTATATCATACTTGACTTGATTTGCACATGTGTGCAACAGTCTAAATATGCTCATCCTCTAAAATATGCACTATCTAAAGAACCGTTCTGATCTGCTCTGTAGAGCCTTCATTGTAACAAACTCAAAGACTGCTTAGTGTCTCTACTTGTGTGAGTTAAAACAAGGCCACTGACTCCAGCGTGAACCACAGCTGGGTCTGGAAATCCAATCCTGGACCAGCACAACAAATCTTTTGGCAGTGAGACAATGGCAAGCATGCCTTTGAGCTGGTTATATTATTTGCACAATATCAGCAGCAGGTGACTTCATATTTGACACTGTGTGGACCTCGACCTGACACCCAAAAATATAATTTCCCCTGATTCCTCTAACCTGTAGTTTGTTTATCCTACTGTAGTAACCAGCTATACCTACATACACAATGGAAGTTAGAAATATAAAACACACCTCAATTTTAGAGAAAGAGCAGAACTAACTAAATATACAGTTATATTCCCTTCACAGTCTATCTGACCTTACTAAATTGTAATATAAATGCCCATCGTGTATAAAACATTTTGCTTTATTCCCACTTATCCAAAGAAGTTTAATGACAACATCAGTTGTGCAGCACCTTTAAATTGTTTTAAGTAATAATCACACACAGGTGATTCTAAAACCACCTTAAGGGATTTATAAATTCTTGCTGATTATTGTGCATATTTGAAGATACATATAAACTACTTCTGCTTGCTGGATACTTACAAAGGTAAAGTCCTTTTTGTATGGCCATGATTCTTAGGCTCCTCTAACTCCTCATCTGAGCTGCTGCTGGCCGTAGCCTCAGAGTCCAAGGTCTCCTGCAAGCTCTTCAGCACCGCCTGGCTGGAGCAACTAAACAGTCTGAGCTCTGTCAAAGAAGGTGACGCTGTGGACAACTTACTGCCAGCTTGTGGAAGTAGTACACCAGGAAGGAGCCTGGAGTCCAGGTTATCAAGAGACACATCTCCAAGCTGCCTTTTCAGACCCTCCAGCTGCTTGTTGCAGTGTAACAAAGTGTGCTCTGTCAAAAGGGCTTGCAATCTCTTCTGCAGCCTCAAAGCTCGGCTTTGCAGCCCTGCTTGCCTGGATAGCTGCTCCTTCAGAGCCTCCTCCAGCACTGCACTGGGTGTCAGCTGGTCAAAGTTCACTCTGCCACTGCAGAACTGCTCTGAAGCTGCGGGAAGACAGCCCACTCCAGTTTCTCTCTTCTGTGTCACTGTAGGTGGGGGTGCAAAGAAGTGAGTGTAGCCCTGGGACTTTACCTCCCAAAGAGAATACGAAGGGAAGAGACTGGCGTGGGTAAGAGTGGAGTGATGCACATCAACACCATCTGGCCCACACTTAGGAGCATCATCACATCCATGCAGCAGAAAAGCCTCTTGGCTATTGTGCTCAGGGATAAGACCTAAAAACATGTCTGGTACACCTGGTAAGACAGATAACGCCTGATGAGAATCTCCCAGGCCTTTATTGAAAGACAGAAGGCTGAGGAGGGAGGAAGGGCTGGGAAAGAACACCGTCTCACACTCGGAGGCCGACGCCTGCAAACACGGGGAGATCACTGGGCTGGCAGGGACGTCCAGGGGGCTCGTGGGCAGGCAGGATTCCAGAGAAGTAAACGAGGAAAGGTTTAGCCACATCTTCTCAGGGTCACTGTCCTCTGTCAGTCTCAGTTCAGGATCCAGTTCAGTACTGCAAACAGGTCTCCCATTTGAGTCAATTCTGACAGAGGCAGGAGGTGAGGACAGGTGAATGCTATGGCCATCTTTCAGGAATTTGGTGAGGGCTGGGGCCATACCCCTCTGAAGCTGTAGATGGCCAGGACAGACAGCACCTTAAATTTAACAATAAGAGCAAACATCATATGATTAAAAAGAGGCTAAATAAGCCCTAAAAATATGAATGCAATCCTACAACAGATATGAAACTATAAAACTCAAATATTTCTAGTCCAGTCAGCTAGGTTAACGGCGGGATAGTTTTTCCTTAATTAGCGTGCTTTTCACTTTCTCAGGACATAAACTTAGTGATACTGGGGGAAAAAGTCGTCATTAACCCTGGTTCCACATGTTTTTCATACTAACTAACAAGTGACACTGTTGCTTTAACACATGTTAACGCTAAGTTTAGATACTGTAAGAAGCAAAGTGACGGGAAACGTTACGACACCAAAACAACAGCAAACGTTAACGTAACTAACAACACACGCAAGAACTAAATAACGTTAACAAACGGTCTGGGTAACTAACGTTGCTGGTTTATTACAGATGAATGCACTTTATTGTACATTTAACAAGGACGTGTCGGCTTCAGTCACTTGTTAAACTGTAATAGCTAACGTTAGCTAATAAAGGAGGCTAACGTTACCTCTCCATAAAGTCTTCAACGCTGCGTTTAAATGTTACTCACCTGATCAGGAGGTAAACGGCTGACTAAACATTGCTTTTTTTCCAGGAAGATTTAAGATTCAATACGACCTCAAATGTTCCCCTTTGCTGATCCCCTAACCAGTCAAAATCCTAATCTGTTTTTTTTTTATCTGGTGACCCAACGGTGATACTTATTTTGCCCAGACTGTCGACAGCTTTTCTGTCCCTCTAACTGACTGGAGCAGCCTCCGTGTCCGCCGCTCATCAACTGCCGAGAGGACGATCCTCATCTGAAGGAGGAGGGGGCTGGATCACACTCACGATGCCTTCAAGGTCTACTCAGAAGCTCAGAATTATGAGCACGGAGAGGCGAAATTCAGTTTTCTGTTTAACCTGAACTAAGCTTTGTCCATTCATTACATCACTAACACTAAGAAAATTATAGCTTGATTTTACTTAAAGAAGAGTTTTTCAAATTTTGTGCTTTTCATAATTGGTTGCATATGATGTTAATTGATAAATTGCATAAAAGAGGAAAAATATATACCATACCTTTTATGATTTTGTAAAAGGTATTTAATTGAACAACATTCATTTCTAAAACCATATCAAAATTGTCTACTACTTCATAATTAGAAGAACATTATTTCACGAAGTTATAAAATTACCAGATGTGAATAATTATGTAAAAAGTATAACTTACCTACTTAATTACTTAGTACAAGATATTGATCTCTTATTTATGAAATTAAGGGGTACATTTTGCATATCTTTTAATTATGAGAAATGTCAGATTATCTCACAATTATAAGTCACCATTTAATTGTTGTAAGACTAAAGGTCCAACAACTAGACAATGACCTTTAATTAGTTTACAGGTGGGGCAATCTGTTTAGGGTAAACCCCCCATAAATCTGCTGTTGCTCTAAACAAATTATTATATAGTGTATTTATAATGCCATACTGCAATTGATCTCCTTTAAGAACATGTATAGGACTGGGTCCATCAGTAGTTCATGCTCTTGTGACTTGCACAGAGTTTGTATTTTTTGGGCATGGAACAAACTTTAAATTGAACGGGGAAGTCTGTAGATCAATGAAAGCAGTCTGTAATCTGGAGGAGGCCTGTTTGCAGTGGCAACAAAGGCATACATGATGATACCATCAGCATACAAATGTGCATCACAGGCCTGAGTTGAGAAATCAATATAATTTGTGTACAGAGTAAAAAGAGTAGAGCCTAATATTGATTCTTGAGGAACACCTTTATTAACTATCTGGAAACGTGGTTTGAAATAAATACAATATGTAACAATGGGCCAATTTGTGCCATTAATTACTGAATCCTTCTTGTTATGACTTTCACATCATATAAAGCACTTAGCACCACTAAGCTGACCTGATCCTGATCTCTGCCCAAATACAGCTGGACCAGCTCTATTACACTAAACTCAGTGTATGGGCTACAGGATTGGGTGTAGCAGTATAGCTTAGTTGGTAGAGCAGTCGTATATGAACTCCAGGGTCAGGAGTTTGATTTCTGGTTCTTTCTGGCTACATGTCAAGGTGTCGTTGGACAAGACGCCGAAACCCCTTAGTTGCACCAACATGTTCTGTGTAATTTGTGTAATCCAAGCAGCACAGTACACAGACAGGACTCCCTGCAGTATGCCTGTGAGGGTCTGTTTATTTGCTACCATATCCTTCAGGTGTCTGCACAGGTAGACTTCAGTACAATCACTGTACATCACCAGAACACACAAACAGAAAAAGAAGTGGGTCTTCATCAGGGTGACATTGAGATTTGCCAGCCCAAGCTTTCTTTCTTGTATACTTGTATCATGATGCACTGTGATATTTGTTGCTATAGTCAGATCTATAAAAAATGTCTATAAATGTGACAGTAAAATCAAACAAGCTGCAAATTATCTCAAAATTCCAGGTACAGGAAATTAAGGATTAAGGATAATATTTTAATCCAGATAAAAAGCTCTCTTTGTGCAGGTACAGTCTGAGTGTAGTTCAAAAAGTTAAGCCAAACAGAGGACAAGAAACATCAAATCAAATGACTGTGTAGTCATAAGGAAGTAATTTAGGAAAGAACATCACAGAAAATGACATCAGATACATTACTGTGAAGCATATTAAGAACCACACAAGAGGCTTCAAAGGTTGCTTGATTCTTTCTCCATGTCATGGACAGACCATTGGAAAAGATGTCAAATCCATTAGTCATGATGTTGAGAATAATAAAAGGGGTATTAATTAGGATGCATGTTTAATAATCCATTTTCATTTAGTTTGTTTCTTCTGCTTTGGCGCTCTTGTAGTCTCAGTGAGATACTAAAAATATACACAAACGTATTAAGTCTTCAGGAGTCTTATGCTGGGGCTTATTCCAGCAAATGAGGAATGAAAGTGCCCAAATGTAGCACTGAGCCACATGTTTCCAAGTAAACAGGATCACAATATATGTAAAACTTTATCCACATAACAGGAAATATCCAAATACTTATTTCTTTGCATTTTGTTTTGGATCTCTAACCTTTAGGCCACTCTTTTGCCCTTGTGGGAGTGGTGTAAGAAGGGGTACTTTTTAGAAGTACACATACAGTAAAGAGAGAAATTAAGTGGCCCTCAAGTGTCTGCAAGCGGCTGCTTCCTCAGTCAGGAAAAAAACACTAGTAGTTATTTAGGAACCAATGTTGAATTATCATAGTAACACATTATAGTTATAGTACAGAATTTTTGTACTCTTTTGAGTGATTAAAAAAATTATTATAAAGCAATAACATTTAGTTTTAAGATGTCATATATATGTAAATGGCAAGCTAAAATATTATATAACAAATAAATATTAAAATAATTTGCATAAGAATTGAATCAAAGGGCAACAGGTGTGTAATATTTTTATTTAAATAAGCTCATCTGACTATAACGCCAGAATCAACAGACCATGTAATCATAGAGAATGAAAATAGTCACATAAAAATAATACTCCATGTCAGAAATAGCAAACTAATTATAATACATCTTTACATTCAAACACTCATTGACAGTTATGATCCTTCCTTCTAGTATACAAAATTTTTCTCACACACACACACATACACAAACACACACACACACACACATGCACACACACACACACACACACACACACACACACACACATGCACACACACACACACACACATAAATCAAACCACAGGTTGTCCCTCTAAAATCTGTCAGTGTGTATTTATGAGTTGCTCACCATGCTACATGTCAAAGACCTGAACACAATAAATAAAAGTTCATGATAAGAAAGTGGTTCCTCAGTTTCTGTAAACTTGGTGTATCTGTCAGTGGTTTTATATCATGTCATTCCATCACTACTTCATTGACAAGACTGTTATCTAATTAAAAACAGATTATTTTCAAATCACAGCAGTGGCACGCACATATTCATTCATTTCAGAACTTAAAGGACCAGCCAGTATCAGTGTTTTTGCATGTTGTAGTCTATTTGGTACACTTCATGTTTAGTTTACAGTACTTTTTTAACAAAATATCTGTGTCTTGGCTGCCTGGTAGCCAGTCATTCATTTTTGTCAGCACAATGGGTAGACATAATGAATATGATATCTACCTTCAGCACACTCCAAGCATCTGCAAGTAGTTTTTCACCATAGAAAGATGTAAATGAGATGATGTATCTGACTGAAAGGCAGAAAAAACACATTAACAGTCTTAAGCATTACTGCAACACTTAAAAGAACATGTCAGTTTAAGTAAATGAGCTAAAACATGCAACAATATTGAATTGGTCACACAAGAACACATTTTACTTGGAAAAATGTGTACTTTCATAAAATCCAGACACACACATACATGCACACATTTACATAATTAGTGTGCAGCCCTGAATGCAAGTGGTCAAATGTGTATTCAAAAACAGCTTACATATTAGCATTGTCACTGTGACAGAAAACCATCATGAAACATTACAGTTGTCAGTATAACAGTGTGTGTGTGTGTTTGTGTGCTAGTATGTTCAAGGTGGGGAAGTCAGAAGTAGTCTCTTCTTCGTGAGTCATCACTAATGAAGGAGGGGTTCCACTGGGCAGGGTAGATGCATGAGTGGCGAGAGCCTGGCAGACCTGTAAACGGGTATAGCCCATTTCTATCCAGGTCTGAGTTTCGTAGTGCAGGCTGAAGAAATAGGGACAGAGAGAGAGAGAGTACATTAAGTACACAATATTTCAACCGTCAATTCCCCCTGTATTTATCAGTTGTGTAAAGTAGGTGTATTATAAGTCTCCTTACAGAGTAGTAAATGTCAGTCATCTGCAGCAGGTTCTTGGTACTGCCGTTCTCCTGCATCTCTATAGTCTCCCTGCCCCACTCCATCGATATGCGGTTATTTTTAGGGAAGTCTGCATACGGTGACATCTGCATGTCTCCACTCTTGAAGATAATCTTGTTGATGTCATTCTTATCTTTCCTGGTAGATAGATGTTTTTTAAAGAGTTAAACTTTTTTCATACAGTTTTAGTCGCCCACCAAACCATCAAAAATAGGATTTTTTTTATTTACACTTAAAGTTTACTGCAAACAAAAGACATGTTAGATCACTTGGTTCTGTATTTTTACAATCAAAATAAGAAAGTCATATGCTAATATTGATTAATAGTGACTAATATATAATAATATAGCATTATTATGCTAATAATATTAGCAGTCTTACTTGCAGCAGGTGACAACAAGAGCAATGATGAGGCTGAGTATCAGGGCGCCCCCTGCAGCTGACACTACAACTGTAATGAGCTTGTAAACTGCAATATAAAATGAATAAAATAAATAAATAAAAACAAAATAAATAAATTCTCCACAAACACTTTTAAATACCACAACACAAAAATGCAGATTCTTCTATTAAAGATGATTAATGTTCGCCTGTTAATAGCCACTTACAATTTCCACAGTTGAATCCTCCAAATCCAAACATACACCTGAAGAGACAACATCTACAGTGGGAATGTGGTCTTAAATTTACAGTATAACTTCATAGATACTGTAAGAAACAAAATTAAGTTGAACTTACGGGACGCAGCTGCCATTTTCCAGCTTGTAGCCATCCTCACATTCTGCAACAACATTTTGTTCAACAAAAATTCCAATTACAGTTATTATGAGATGCTAAAGTCTATTTTTTTTAATTTTGTGTCATTAATTGACACAAGATAAAATTTTGTAAAATTTAGAAAAATCAAAGGAAAAGAACAAGAAAAGATAACAAAAAGGAAGTACTTATAATGTAGTTTTGAGGTGTAAATCATAGTAGACTGCTACTTGACTACTTTTGAACATACTTGATTTAGTAGTTCAAACGCCAAGAGAAAGAGCTTACCTCGACAGGATGAGTCTTGAGGACTGTGTTTATAATATCCGTCATGACATTTGCAGTAGGTTGTACCATTGTCATCTTTGCAGATGGAGCGATCTTTATCACACTGTGTGGTGTTCGTGGCTGCACACAGACTCTCCACTACAACAGAAAGTTGTTATTACTGTAACAAAACAGCAATCTGTTATTAACTTGGACAATATGGGACAACAGGAGAAGTCCATTAAGTCCGATAACATCAAATATTTGGTTCAGTTTCCCTTAATTCACTATAAGGTTTCATCTCAAAACATCAGAATTTGTTAATCTACAGCTCAGGTTCAAACCAACTATCCTACATAAAAGTACTGCTGTACATGCGAGCGCACTACTTCACTTTAATGTTTCCTGTAGTATACATTTTGTAGAATACAGCTGCTCTATGATGATTGACTGAAGTTTTTTAGCATCCATCATGTATCTTTCACAGGACTCTTTTACAGTTGCAATCTACCCTCTAGTGGCTATAAACATGTAATTACTTTAACTAGTGAGCCCTCAACTATTCACATTAATTTTAGCTGAAAACAATGTATTTACCTTGATAACTGAAGTTATTCAGGTAAACAGGCGAACCATGCGGGAACAAGCTGTGGTTGCTGAGAGACCTGTTGATGCTTTTGTAGATCTCAGTACTCATCACATTAGCAGAAATGGAAAACATGTTGACAGCTAAAATATGAAGCCCATCCTCATCTCTGTTGGGAGGAGAGCAGAGGTCAGCACAGAGGTTTACACTGACAAAATGTCCAAATTACATAATTTATCCTTAAGAATAGTGCAATTGTGACACATGAAATTCTGCCTTTTTTGTTTCAGTACTATATGGTGTCAGTTTCTTAAAAAAATTTGACAAATAGCTTTACACCCTGCATTAGACAATCTGACACTGTGGTTATTTTTTTGAAGTAGAAGTTATTGTATCTGCATTTCAGAAAGTGCTAGATTTATTTAATTTATGTTTTTAAATGTATTTAGTAAATGGAATATGAACACCAAAGGCTATTATAACAAATTTACCCAATTTGATATGTGATTTGGAAAATATATCAATAAATTGCTTATAAATTTCAGAACTTGAATGTTCAGTGACTGAAGAACTTACTTCTTGTTCAGAGTTGAGCGTCTGTAGCCCTGGAAGACTGACAATGAGACATTGAGCTGCAATGAAGTCAAGGAGAGACAGTGCATTTTAAATATAGTGCATATAAACCTAGGCATGCACAGTGCAGTAATGTGGACTGCCTCTTACCAGCTGCATTATATCTCTTTGAATTTCATGCATGTTTGCACTACTGTCATGGTTCTTCATGCTAAACCTAAAAGTTCCCATAAAAGTCTTTGCTAAGGAGGAAAAAAACAAACTTTTAGTGAATCTAAACAAGGCCTGTGAGATACAGTAACTTAGATAACGATTTGGCATCGTTGGATATGTATAAGCTCCTACCTTTGGTGCAGGTCCGTCCATCCTCAAGGTCGTAGCCAAGTGGACATTCACAGCTAAAAGAGCCGCGTGTGTTCACACATTTGGCGTCAGATGGGCAGGGGTTCTTCTCACATTCATCTGTATCTGGACACACAGCACAGGCAGGTGAATTCACGAACTTCAATCACTAGAGGCATGAAACATAAAACTTGACATAGCTCACCATCACTGCAGGTCAGTCCTGTCCAAGCCTGCTGACATTTACAGAATCCTCTTCCATTATCGCTCACACACATGCCGCCATTCATACAAGGGTTTGACACACATGGGTTAGCTAGATTTTAGAAAGGAGAGTAAACAATTTACTATAAAATAGAAAGGATCTGATCTTTGACATTAGAAAAATATAACCCCTTAAAAACTGTAATCTTTTGACTTTTAAATTATATTTAAACAATCTTATAATTTGTATTATTTTTAATGCTCCGTTTTCATGCCTGTCCCTACTTCAGTACATGGACAGAATTCAGTCGTTCGTTTTAAGTGGCACATTAGGGGATGTTAAAAATTCATCAACTACAAGGCAACAACGTCTTCACACCAGAGATCTCTGCTAATGTGATTAATCCACCGTTTGTTTGATTTCTCACTCCTAACACTAACATTTATTTCTGTAAATACATCAAAGTTCATTGACAAAGGATCAAGTATCATCACTATAGTGTCAAAAAAGAGTGTGATCTCACTTGGTAGTGATGGAGCCTTAGTGGTTAGGATCTTAGTAGGTGATGTTGTCACCACCTGCTCAGTGGTTCCCCTGTCTGTCTGTTCTTTCAAAGTTGTGTGCACAGCCTCTGTACTACTGGCTGGAGGGCTGTGGGTGTAGCTATGGGTGGTGGTGATGTAGTTGCTATGAGATGTGGTTACTCCCAGAGTGCCTGTACTCGTTTCTGTCTGCAGGGTGATGACATCTGTGGAGTTAGCGATTCTAGTTGAGGGCTCTTGGGTTTGGCTGGTTGGCGTGATGTGAGTTGAGTGCACTGTAGAGGCCTGCAGGGTCACGGTGGAGGCCGCGGTGGAGGAGTGCGTAGTGATCGGGATGGCAGACTCAGTATGTGACTCTGGAGTAGAGCTGCTAGTTGTGCTGCTGAACCTGGGGGATGAGGCTGCAGGTAAAGGTAGGATAGTTGTGGTGGTGGTGGAGGCAGTGTCTTCCTCCGTTATCTGTGATCTTAAAGGGAAGAGAGAGAAAAAAAATCAGTCAAGTCTCCAACAGATTCCTGACATCATCATCTTTACAGTGATGGATAGATCACCTTAGGCCTGACAACACAACTTTACTGATCGATGAAACACAGTAAAAGTTTAAGTCAGCAGGGGGCGCTGGAGACAACGATAGAAGTTTATAATCTCTTTGAAGTTTTTGCTTGTTTTCATATAGAATATTTCTTACAAATACAGATTATATAGCAAATAATTATCATAATATTTATTTAATCATTAATTATGCACAGAATTATAAATAAACAGTAAAATTTACCTTTCTGTAATTGTAACAGATGCGGTGGTGAAGTCTGGCATGTCTGTCGAGTGGCTCGTTTCAGATGTACTGCTACTGACTGTAGCGGAGACTGTGGTCAGACCCAAGCTCACATTTTCCTCGCTGGTTTGGGATGAAAGCCCTGTTGTGCCATTTTGATTCTGAGTGCTGGAACTGTGGCCTGAAGTGGAGGACTCAGGGGAGGTTCCCACACTAGAGTTCAACTCCTGATTTGTCCGTGAGATGTCGGTAGCACCTCCTGCAGGTGAGGTGACGGAAGGTGTGGAGGAAACAGACACCTCAGATTGCTTGGTGTTGGGTTCTGTCACTCTTAGAGGTGGTGTTGAGTCAGAGGGCTCCTCGGATGTTGAGGCGTGTTGATGCTGGGTGGCATTGGGTGGTCCAGTTAAACTCTGGGTTCCTTGGGACGACCCAGGGCTCCCAGTATCTGAAGACACGTTTAAGGAATGGGTTATTTGCTGGTTTGTTGTTTGGCTGCTGTCAGCCCTGGTGGATGGGGCACTATGGGTATAGTGCTCACTCTGAGCATTATACTGCTTTGAATTAGAGTCTTCTGTAAATGCAGAAGAAGTGCTGTTGTTGGAAGAAGATGTGACGGACCGTAGGGTCCTCTCCCCAGCTCGGCTGATTGTGGTGGAAGCATAGTTGCTGTCACTTAGGTCCGCTGTCTGTGACGCAAATGATGATGCATCTCCCAGTCTGAGGGTGGTGCCTGGGCTGTCCTGGTGCAGATGGGTATTCACCTCGTCTTGAGAGGCCTCAGTGGTGGCTACAACAAGGGTGGAGGCGAGTGGTTCAGTAGACAGACTTGTGGTCTCTAGTGATCTGTTGCTTGTTTCTGTGAATGTTTTTGTCTGCTCAGTATCTGTAGAAGTACAAAGCAATACACAGTGTTTATGTATGTATGCTATGTATCAGGTACAAATGTCATTCACTGATTCAACATCATCTGATGGACACTTTTTAACTTGTTTTATATGACTGGTGATTTATATACTTGGTTTATGCACTGTTTTGTGCGTGTGACCCTGGACACCATTTTAATACTAGGTTCTCTTACCTTCTAGGTTGCCATATAATTCTCCCAAAATACACATTTGTAACAAAATTCTCAATCGCGTATATGTTTCTTTCTGTCTCAGCTTGATTAAACTATGATTCCAGCCCACTGTAGTGTACTTTACTTCCACTATAATATGACCTCCAGAGGGTGCTCACTAGGTGGTGTTTGGCCTGTTCAACCTGCAGAAACTGGGAAGATACTGTCAGAAGTGCTATAGCTTGCTGCAGGGGCAATGATTTTAGGTGGGGAACAACTGGCAGTCAAGCTTGCCTGCTCTAACAAAGGCTTAACGTCCTAAAAATGGCTAGGACTGTCTCTGCTGGGAATCAGGCACTTCCTTCCTAAAGCTGAGTGAGCACAAGGCACTGGCAGAAAACCATTACCAAGGATCAGGGTGTGTATTCATGTTTAGTGGAGCTGTGTTTATGGCGATATGCTTAATTGTACTGCAATATTTACTCTCCTTTAAGTTTTACACTATGTTTAACCTTAAAGACCTTAAAGTCTGTTTGCAGTTTGCTGCTTAGTACGTAGTGTACAGAGGGCTTATCTAACCTTTTGTTGGCATGCTGCATCTTGAACAGTAATGATGTGACAGTAATACGAAGAGAGATTAAAAGTCTGTGAAGCCAAAGGCAAATGCAGAGTTGGGGGATAATTAACTGTAGGTTTGTCACTACAAGCAACTCTAAAGGCACTTAGTCTGTCCCTGCTATCTGGCTTTTCTCCAGCAGTCCAGGACTGGAACAACAGCACTCTGAGGGAGAGCGTTGGTGCACGACAGCATCCTGACAGCCAACACAGTGACCAGCAGGTACCATCCAAAATCAATGCAGAGGAGAGTTCAGCAGCAGAGCAGCCTGTCCACTGGGAGTCTAAAGGGAGAACGGGGCCACTGGGCTCACTTCCTCTGCATGTGTCTCTCACATTATGGCATTTTTTCACTCTGGATCCAGTCCGAGTAACAGAACTCAGACTGGAACGTGGTGTTGGCAACAAGTTAGGGACGCTCCCAGATTCTCTGCTGTTTATCTCAACTCATCGCATTTGCAACTATGAACACAGTTGTCACTGTGATCTTTTCAAAATTACTATACTTCAAAAATGCTGTGGTTGGCATATTAATTACATGCATGTTCAGCATACTACTGAGCATGGTCATGAACAGATTGGTTTATATTTCAGTGGCGATAGGCTAAATAGGTTGTTTGTTACTAAGTGTGGTCACGTACCAAATGAGGTGTGTTTAAGATTCACAGCTTTGTGGGTTTGTCACCAGATGATTGTGACCTGCCTCTAAATGAGGGAAGTGAACCATTTACACATATTCCCCAGCAGCACCTCTGACTGCCATCAAACTGTTGTAGTGGAAGTGTGCTGAGTACGACTGTGTATAACTGTTTGATTCAAGCTGCATGAAATCGAATTAAACATCCAGTGGGCAAATAAAAATGTAAAAATACATCATCTTGTCCAGCAGCCTTCCACAAAGAAAACATGTTGTCAATGACATTACTGTTTAAAAGCACAGACTGTACCTTACAGTAAATAGAATAATTCAATAGAAACTACATTCTTTGAATATGATGAATAAAGATGTCAAATCTAAAATATCACTGAATTTAAATATATGAGCATATGTACTATAGTGCAGCATGTGGTTAACTTATTGTGTTGCCTTGGACACAAGTAACATCCACAAGTTTTCTTTCTGGTATAAGTCTGATATATTTTCAAGTCAAATGTATTTTAGAGCATATTTAAAGACAACAGGTGTCTGCGAAGCAAAGTGCTTTAATTTAAGAGTAAAATCTAAATGTAGGCCACATGTTAAAAACAAAAGACGAACAAAGGTTTAAAAGTATTATAACTGATAGAAATAAGGGTGTGCTAGCAAATTAACTGAATGTCATAAGTGAAATTCTACGTCTTATACTGTGAGCATTGAGCAGAGCGGCTAATGTGGTCTGGATGTAGAATGTGGGATGAGGAGAAGCTGGTGCCATGTAGTGATTTTATAACAAATACGAGAATCTTAAAGTTAACTCTATAATTACCTGGTAACCAGTGAGGACAGGCCACAACAAGAGAAACACGGTCTGTCCATCTGCTACCAGAGTCTGCTGCATGTTCATTTCATAGGTTTAGCAGACTTTCAGAACTAGATTTTCATCATTTCATTTATGGTAGCTGATGGTTAGAATATTACATTTTTATGGTGACCAACTAGAACATATTAATAGCATTAGTAGTACAGTAGTAATAATGGTATGCTAATAATAAGAGGAACAGTTTTGTAGTTTTGCGACTATAAAGATTAATTTCAGCAGCAAATCTGTCTCAAAGACGTTTATATGTAGACCTGCTAAATTAAGTCACACTTGCTCTGTGTTGATGAGGTAAACATTCCAGCTATTGTTAGAAGTTTTATGGTACTTTTAGAGTATTAATCTTGCCGACGGTTACGTAATGCATCCTGATGCTCAAAATAAATTTTGGAATTTGCTTCTTCATGCACAGACTCAAAGTTGAAACCATCGAAGAGGGATAGTTTGCTTCCACACTAAACTGGGATGACATCCTTTCCCCAAACCAAAGTTCTGCAGTTGTAAAATTGTAGTATCCCAAGACTTTTTTCTCAAGACTTTCTGTGGGTTGCCACACGTCAACTTGAACAGGAAATAGTGTTAGGTAGAGGATGCTGATCCCATCTGATTTAAACTCAGCAGCAACTTCATAAGGTACATCTCTTCAACTGGTTGTTAACGCAAATATCTAATCAGCCAATCACACAGCAGAAACTCAGTGCACTTAGGAACATAGACAAGACGATCTGCTGAAGTTTAAGCTGAGCATCACAATGGGGAAGTACGGTGATTTAAATGACTTTGAACATCACTGTTGGCTGGTTTGAGTATTTCAGAAACTACTGATCTACTGGGATTTTGACGGACAACCACCTCTAATATTTACAGAGAATGGTCTAAAAAAGAGAAAACGTTCACTGAGCAGTACTTCTTTGTGCAGAAATGCCTTGTACTTCAGACAACACTTGGGTGCCAATCCAGTCAGCCGACAGGAAATAGAGCTACAATTCCCTTAGGCTCACCGAAATGGGATAATAGTTGCCTGGTGTAATGAGCCTTGATTTCTGCTACAACATTTAGATCATAGGGTCACATCAGAGAGTGGATCCATGTTGCCTTGTATCTGTGGTTCAGGCTGGTAGCGGTGGTGTAGTGTGTGGGATATTTTCTTGGCAGACTGTGGGCCTTATAGTACCAACTGAGCATTGTTTAAATGCCACAGTCTACCTGAGAATTGTTGTTGTCCTTCTCTTTATGACCACATTGTTACCCGTGATCTGGTGACTACTTTCAGCAGGATAAAGCTAAAACTTGTTTCTTGAATGTTCACTGTACTTGATCTCAGTCACAGTCATCAGGTCTTAGTCCAACAGAGCACCTTTGGGATGTGGCGGAACGGGATAATAGCAGCCGACAATTCTGCAGCAACGACGCCATCATGTCAATATGGACCAAAATCTCTTAGGAATGTTTCCAGCACTTTGTTGAATCTACGCCACAAAGAGTTAAGGCAGTTCTGAAGTTCTGTATAGTTTAATGGTCATCAAACAAGTGAACTGAAGAGGTTAATTATGGACTGAGATAACATGGTCACAACTATAATTGAATTCTATCAGTCTGAAGTAGTGGGAATGTTGTATTTAAAAAGTAGACAATTTATAGACCAAGCAATTAACAGATAAATCAGGAAAATAATCCAAAGATATAAATCTATAATGAAAATAGATTTTTTTTAAACAACTAACTATATACTAACTCATTAACTGTGTGTATCAGTACATTTACTTTTGACAAAGCAGCTTTAGAAATTTCAGTTAAGTGAGTTTTTTAAATTTGTCTAATTCAACTAAGGCTCTTATTAGGAAATCCGAATAGGTTAAAATAACTTTTAATTAAGGGATATGCAAAACTGTTGGACATCATAATTCCTCATCTTTCCCCTTCCATCCGCTTTGCCGTTTTATTTCTGTTTTACCCCTACTCTCCTTCATACAGCAAGTAAAAATGAAAGGACATTTTTACAGCCTTTATTTTACGAAGGAACAGCTAAAAGCAAACTGAGGCAGGTCAACAGATTAAACGAACTCCTTAGCTGTACAGTTTCACTTGCCATTGCTGGCCTGATCTTACCGACGTTTCCAGCAGTTGCCGTTTGTGTTTGAGCAGCAGTGTGTGTGAGCAGGAGGTTCCTCTGTGATGGTGATAAACTCTCGCTGGAGGATGAAGTGGAAGTTGCACTGTTTTCAGCATGAGTGAGTTCATCTGTGGTGGATGAATAATAAAATCCTGCCGTTGACGGATTCGTGCTGTTGTTACTGGGGGTCCCTGCATCGAGGGGCCCCGACACACTCAGCAGGAGGACAGAGAGAGACAACCCGAGGACGTGATTCAAAAACCACGTTTCCATGATTTCCAAGACCCCAGAACGGCAGCCGATAGTTTCCGTAAAGTTGAGAGAATGCCGGGGAGTCTCCAGGGGACACCATGGGTTGAGCGCCTCAGCTCTTACTGAAGTTTTATAAGAATTAAATAAATCCTGCTATGGGTCCGGGGGGAGATCCGCTGCTCGGACGGCGGGGAACGGAAGATTACGCAGGCGAAGCAGCAGCCTGTTATCACAGTGGAGGAGCCCGGGCTCCTCCTCCTGTACACACACACACACACACACACACACACGCACACAGTCCCGTTATTCAACCAAATAGCTACCGTTTCCTTTTAATGCTTTGAAGCTTCAGAGGACTGTTGAATAATTAAATTAAATAAAAACAAGACATCTGTGATAGGGGATACATCAGCGCCTGTGGCATATGTGTGAAGGTACCTGACATGGAGGCGCATATTGGTATTTTTATTGGTTAGTCAGCGGATGTTTCAGCAGAACAATGCCAGACATCATGTTTGAATTATAACAATGAAAACATAAATACAAGGAAAGGTGATGTAACACAGTGATGAACGTGCTTCTCAAAAAGTCCCAACATTTTTGAAAATAGGTTTGAAATTGGCTGGTAGCTCAATGGGTTAAGCGTCAGACTGGGATGCAGAAGGTCGCAGGTTCAAATCCCAGCCTGACTCCTAGCCC
>JAUYWH010000013.1:14134929-14181543 GCA_034779795.1 Ctenopoma multispine
CACACACACACACACACACACACACACACACACACACACACACACACACACACACACACACACACACACACCACAAAAATGTTCACAACATATTATACAATACAAAATTTATTTTTACACTGCAAAAGTCTGTAAGACTTGAAAGCAGGGCTTGAGTGTTGACATACTACACATGTGCTATTGTAACAATTGTTAGTTATATGCTTTTCAAGCAATGCAATGGCAAAATGATAAACCTGTAGCAGCAGGGAAGAAGACCCCGAATACTGTGAAGAAATGTTCTCCTGGGCTGTAATCTGGCATCGTGTTGCTTTTGAGCAGCTCAGCTGAATAGCCAATGAATCCATGTTCTGAAAAAGGAGGCAACAAAGCTCATCAGTACTGAACCTTGTGTCGGGATTACTAGCGTGTCTTCACTAAGCAAACATCCAAAGGTATCGATGTGGTTACAGACTCTCTGATACACATAATGCCCTGACTGACACATTGGGTATTGTTCCAACAGCTTATTTAAAGCCATATTTTTAAAAACTGAAAAATAATCTCCCTACAAAGTCCTTTGCTAGCTGTTCTTGAGATCCTGATAATAACACTCAATCCAAAGAATGTACACAGTTGTCCTTGTTGTCTTCTACGCTTCAATGTCAAAGTCTGCTGAAACTATGAAATTATTCCCAACTGCTTCACATTCTCCTACAGTTCGTTCAACACTCTGACAAACAATTCCTCTACTAGGCTTTAAAAGTAGTTATGAGTTTGAGTCCTAAATGCACAACATCTTGAATAACAATGGTTCACTTTAGATTATAATTTCTAACAATGACAAAACAGCAAAACATTCACATCAGCATGGGTTCAGCTTTAGTGTTTGTGACTGTGCTGTTTTTTTTCACATTTCACAAGTTAACTGAGAATTAAACACTTCAAAAATAGAAATGTCAAATGTTTTTTTTTTTAAACTTTTTAAAAAATGAATCTGCAGAGACTTCTTAATCGTGCCATTAAAATGAACTATTTTACATTTCTACACAGTTACAGTTAACACTACACAATTGAATGGGTGAGCATTACTGAAGCTCAATATTCATTTATTATGTCTTGATCCATCATTTGCCCTGAAAAGGGACATTAGGCCCTGCAAGGCTCCATGAAGCATCACCATGTTGTTGCACATCCAATTATTTTATAGCAACCATTACAGTACATACTGTCACCAAAAAAAAAACAGTGTTATCATTGTTCAGCTAATACTAAGAAAACTAAAAACATATCACATTAAGCTGCCTTTTACCTTCTCCTCACTGCCCTGCTGATATATCAACAGCAAACCCTCAGACATATAGATACTGCAATGTAGTTTTTGACAAAAATAGGCAACAACAAATATGTAGTCTAAAGACAGCACAGGTAAACAGAGTTTAACGTGAGAGGGGGGAATGTTCCTGCTTGGTGGGGGTCATTTAAACTACATAATCTGGACGGTCCTCCTGCGTTACAACACCGGACATTTCCCCCCCGGTTATCTTGCGATGGGAAAGAATGTGTTCTCTCAGATTAATGACATGTTTATCCAAGAGGAAGTCACCACCCTTTACAGAAGCTTAGCGGCTTCCAAGTTTGACTGAAAGAATGAGACCGAGTGGGAGAGGGAGACAGAGAGTGAGAGAAAAGTGAGAGTGCGCATGCTCATTTTCTTCTTTTGTGTTATAGACAAAAGAAAAAAAACGAAAAGGTTGGACATAACAGCTATTCCAAGTTGGCATATTGTCAAGGTTATGAATTTAAGGACTATGTAAAAACTGACATCAAATAAGAGCGTGAGAGCAAACTCATGTTCACTCTGTGACCCGGCGAGACTGCCCACTGTCCAAACAATCCAAATCTAACAAATCCAGGGCAGTCAGTGTCAATGTCTGCACCATGGGCTCCCCACCCATATTACAACATTAGACTCCAACATCCAAGCATGCCTAAATCGTTCATGTATTTATAAGACAAATTATTTCCACAGTATGAACACCAAATAAATGTTATACACAGTTAGTGTTTTAGTATTTGAGCTTTTAAGTATTTTGAAGTTTCACATTTTCTAACAAACCGCTGATGAATTGGACATACAGACTTTCTATGTGTTTAGTAGATTTTCTTCCTGAATGTAAACATCATATTGTCATACGGGGCAATAGGGCAAGAGAAGAATCACTTTATTTTATCGACTTAGTGACCAAGCACGGTTTAAGACAAAGATGTAGAGAGAGGATCCACATTTCAGAGGGCATGTTGTCTGAAGAACAAGTGTACAGACAGAGAGAGGCTCCTTTCTGAACTCAGCATTCCTGATATAGACAGGAATGTGTAGTCAGATTACATGAGCATCTGAGGCCTCTCCCTCCATCTGACGGACCTTTATTCTCCCACACTAACCAGTATTAATGTCTGTGCATGGGGAACAGGGAAGGCTGTGGTGTCAGAGAGGTGGAGCTGGTCCTACTGGGATGACTGACAACTATGTATTATAGCATGATCACTGAGAGAAATCATGTGGTGGCGTCTGGTGCAGCAGCAGGCCTCAGATCTCAGTTCCGGCCTTTTCTCTTTGTCATTTTCCAAAAATGTGGGTGAGACTGGTTAACACCCTAAACCCCAGGCCCAAGGAGCACATTATGGCTTCCTGTTGTGTGGGGAATAGACTTCAACTACAGGGACAGGGTAAGGCGTGTCAGACTGTATTTCATCTAAGTACCAATATCAGAAGGGTTTGTGGCTGAACTGTTTGGTTACAAACAATACATTGGCAGTGTTACTGACCCATGCAAATCATTTACTACACTTGAGGACATGAAGTGGGAAATTAAGTTTCCTCCTGTCTGGGATGATAAAGCACTATTCTGAGCCGTCTTATAGAGAACAGATTTTCAATTCCACCTGTTCTGAAAAACTGTTCCATAGTTCTGTAATACTAAGTCACTTAACTGATCCTTGTGGTTGGAGAAAAAAGAAAGACAGTTAGTCTACAAGTAAAAATTTATATACGCACCTATTCATTCTGAATAAACACAAAATGATTAACATGGCACAATAAAAGCTAATATAATCATTAAACCTTTCTTGATAATGCAATTTAAACTAAATTATTTTTAAACACAATACTAAAAAACTGGAACCAGATAATGTCATTGTTGCATGACAAATACACAATTTCTTTTTTGTTAAATAGTTGCCAATAAATGTTCCACCAATTGACTTTCATTGAGCTTTACTTTTGACTCTTTCAGATCACGAGGGAGGGAGGTGCAATATATTGAGAAACAAAATCACTTTTGCATTAAAATACGAATATTTGCCAAGCACAACGATGTAACAGCACAGACGAGACACAGTTTTACACTAACCATCGTAGTGATAGTGTTGCCAAATATAACCAGGGAACATGTTATCAAATATAATCAGATGATTTTGTTGGTGTTTTTTTTTTCCTTCAGGATGTACAGTACAGGCTAATCAGGGCTGTGTCAGCTAGCTAGGGGACCTGCTGGTCCACTGCCAACCATTAGGTCACCACCAAACACACAGCAGCTCTTAATTGGAAAAACCTGGAGAAACACCAACATGACTGGTTCTCCCACAGTTCTTCAGCTGCAAACTTGTCTCAACCAACTGTGCTTTAAAATAGGCTGCGGGTTGGGGCGGGTGGAGCTGTGCAGGTTATGTGCAGGGCCTGGTCTCATTGGCACAGGGGTTGTGGGAGGTGTGAATCTAAATATTTCAAAAACTAACCACTGTTGAACCACTGTTTGTTGAAACCGAATGGCGATAATCTACTGCGATCACCGACCATAGCCTCAATAATAAACACACAGTAGACTTTTCGCCTTTGTGACAGTTTGAACAAAAACTGAGAAATTATGAGTAGAATTCATGACAGAGCTGCTGTGTTGGATAAATGAGACTGGATATTTTTTCCTAATAAAATGACCAGTGTGCACTACATGTGTTATAAAGTACAGTGAGTATTCTTATGTCTGAAGTGTTTATTTTTCACAAGGCCGGCTTGACCTCTGCAACACTTTTTTCTTCCCACTGACAGGATGTTGATAATCAGTGGGAACAGGAAATGTGGGGAAGGACTTCCTGAAAGCAAGCGAAAGAATACAACCTACTCAAAAAAATCCTCATCTCTCACACACACACACACACACACACACACACACAATAACAAGAACAAAAATCTTTTCAAAAAAATATGCCACCAACATCAGAGAAAGTGCACTTTACACAAGTGATTAACAAAACCATGTGTTGACTCATGTATCACACAGAGACCAGCAGGAAGAAGTTAACTGTGAATGTGTCTATGTGATACTACAGCGACACCTACTGGTCTCAACAGGTCACAGATATTCACAGTTCCTGTCCACAGGTTCTTCAGACCTTCTAAATGTTTTTCTGACATGCCACATTATGGAGCACAACAAAATTCCCCCCCATACCTGTCATTAGTTATCAATGTGAAGTAGTAGTAGAGAGCTCAAGATCAAGGACTAATAACATTAACAAAGGCTGCTTTCCAGCAGTTACTGCGATGTGTAGCAGTTAATTTTGTTTAACGTCAAGGTTTGCTGTGATTTTCAAAGTACAACTCTCTCTCTCACACACACACACACACACACACACACACACACACACACACACACACACACACACACACACACACACACACACACCATGTAAAAACCATTGGCAGTGGATATTATTACATCATAACAGGACTATAATTGTTGTTTTTCTATCTTTTCTGTGACGGGACCAGGTTAAGGTGCGGTCATCAGTATAATTCTGAAGATAAACATGTATCAGGGGAAACTGAAGACTGACACAAAACATAGCTTAACCCAATCTCACACTAACTAGCCCAACACAATCCATACCTGGGTCAAGGTGAGTGAAGGTACCAATGACAAAGTCTAGTGTGGAGACCACCAGCACAGCCAGCAGCAGCAGCTGCAGTCGGACAATCCACTTGACACCAGCCAGGTTGATTCCAAGCAGGGCCAGCAGAACCGCCGCCGACATGCCGCGCACCGCCCACTGACTCTGCAGACCCAGCAGCTCCGCCACTGACTCAGAGAAACCTGTGATATACATGGCTCCAGCTACGCACTGCGGGAGGACAGAGCATGACACAGGAGACAATAGAGGGACATGCTGATGAAATGTGTGGCTCTGTATAGAATCTATTAATTACACTACCAACTAAAAAGCGAAATAAAAACATTAATATCAGTTCAAATTGTTACTCACTTGTCCAAACACGTAAAGGAGGCCCACTGTACCTCCAACCCTGCCACCCAGGACAGTGGAGATCATGGAGTAGATTCCTCCACTCCCAGCACCACAGTGCTCACACAACCCGATGCCAGACATCACTGTCACTAAAGCAACCACTACGACCATGGAGACCAGGAGCATCCCAAGCAGCACGCCTGTGTTTCCCTGGATGATGTCAGGGGACGAAAAAATAGTCGCTCATATAAATACACGGGGGTGTGATTTTGAATAATCTGTCCAACGCAATCTAAAATCCAATGTGTGGTTTAAATGTTCCCTTACTGCTTTGGAGCTGTGTGTTATATGTACTGTTAATGCAGCACGGAAGTTATGTGCATCTGCATAACAGACTTCATCTTCTATTTCTATGTATTTCTTTTTATATTCTGTTTCTTTCTTTACTTTACTTTACTTTAGTTCATTTGGCAGACGCTTTAATCCAAAGCGAATTACAAGGAGACACAAGCAATTACAATTCTTTCTTTGTGTCTTATACTGCTGTTAGCGTGTACACACACTGCATGGATATCGGAATTGATATTTAAAAAAAATTTTGTAAGTAAGTAATTAGAGGTGGGAATTACCAGAGACCTCACGATATGATATTATTGAAAATTTTATTCAATTCCAATTATTTTGAACACTTAACAGTTTGATTTGTTTTTAAAATTTGTATACAAAATAGCGATTTTTGGTGTCTCTGTATCGATACAATATCACCACGCAAAGTTATTGCGATACTATGCTGTATCGATTTTTTCCCCCCATCCCTAAGTTATACAGTACCTCACATTTGGAATACCTTATAAACACAAGCTGACTAAACTAAACATAAAGGGATGCAGTAATTAAGATCGCAGAGTCTTTTTATGGTAGCTGTGTCCTGTGATGACACATGCACATTACCATGTTCTGTTTTCACTGACAGGGTGATACATGCTTAATGATGGTTGCTGCTAAAAAAAAAAAATCCGAAGCTTGAACAGAGTTAAACAGAGATTTAAAATGGACACACCATCCCAAACACGATATACAAAGACAGATCAAGCTGGATTCTGTGAAGTGCAAGTGCAAAAAGTGAAAATGTTCCTTTCAGTTTCACACATTTCCTTATTTCTACAATCTTAAATTGATGTTTGCAGATATATCGTATAAACTACCAGCCTCCAACCAATCAAATAACATCATGAATGAGTGTATACTGTTGTCACTGTTATGTTGACCGTGCAGACGCTGCTGGTTAGATTACTTATTTTCTATATGCTAATAAGTTAGTGGTTAGATCTGAGCTGGTTAACCAGCTAATTGGTCACATCACCTGGAGTAAAACACACTGTAACTCACCACCAGGTAGCCGGTACGCAGAAATAAAACCACACCAAAAATGTTGATCATGCAGGTGGTGAAAACTCCATCCCAGGTGCCGAAGAGCACTGGCTCCCACACGAACAGTTTGATCCTCCACCACGGTTGGCTCGAGTGCTGAGAGCCCTAAACACAGAAAGAAGTATTACAGCACTGCATTTTTTATTTTTTTTATTTTAACAGCCACACCTCCTTCACATTTTGTATTCAGTGAGACAGAAATACCCTAAACAAAGACAAACAACACAACCTGAACATTAAATGGTCTTCCATATGGGCTACAAAACCAGAACTAAGACTACACACCACCCCTACCCTGTATCACCATAAATCTGAGTGTTGTGTGATCCATCACATGTTACCTGTGCATCTTCATGAAACAGCTCATGGACGTGTGCGTTTGTGTTGGTGTCAGTAACTGCGCCCTTCAATAATCCTGTCCCATCTCCCTCCCGGTCCCCTGTTTGCACAGTCCAACCAGCTGGAAGGGTATCCATTGCAGCTGTAAACAGCTCTGCCCGGATCAGGCGTTCCTGTTCGTGCCAAGTTACTCATATGTTACATCATGACAGAAGAAAGAAAAACAGATGTTCATTAACTTTAGTTTGCGCTCTTGAGGAAGTTGGCTGAGTTTGTGGTCTCGCCTATCCAGGTTAAACAGCAACAGGTGCAGCGTGAGGACGCCCGGGTACAGCAGGATGTGCTGCAGCCAAACAGAGGTTGGTATGTACAGAGTGACGGGCTGTGTTACTGACACCTACATTCATAAATCAATCCGGACAAAAAGCGGTTTGGAGGGTAAGAAGGCAGTCAGCATCAAACTGGGGAAAACAAATATTTTAAAATTGGTTGTATGTCGCTTTATAGCTATTAATCGAAAATTGTGACTTTGTTTATGTTTCTTTAGACTTACTAACAGGCTTCCGTATCCCTGCGAGTGACGTTTTCCTCACTGATGAAACGCGGCGGCGCAGGCTGTGTGGAGGACGTCAATGCAAAACCTCATCGACAAATGTGTCAATTTAAGGTTTTACCTGTGGCACAAATGAAATTTGAAGCTTTATAATATCAACCGTTTCTCTGTCTTACTTATTTTTTTTTGACAATAGACAATACGGTAACTTAATAAAGTAAATAAACAGTATCCACACATTTACCTCCTCTGAATTAATTCAGAGTGACATTAGATAAAGTAAAAAAGTATAGAAAAGTGTTCATAAATTGTCTGTATTAAGCTGATTTGAGTGTGAGCAAATGTATATTCTGATATTAAAAAAGGGAAATAGTAAAATTAACAGATATAATATCAAATCTTACCTTTCACAGCATATTTCTTTCCATGCTGATAAAACATTAATAAATCGATTCATTATTCCATTGTAGTTTAGTGATGAATCCAGACAGTGTGAGCAGAGCCTCCAGATCCTCCCAAGTTTAACGTGTCAGCCGTATGCTGCTTTGTTGCTTATCTTCCAGGGTGTGTTGCTGCTGGTTTGCACAAGGATAAAGGTGTTAGTTTTGGCAAACCCTGCAGTATGTAAGTCTGACTGGTGATTACAGCTGAAACATGCACGCACATTGCTCAAAATTCTTATCTTTTATTATTTCTATTTCTATTTATTAATTCTTTACCACATATCTTCGGACTCAAGGCTATGGGAAAAGAAATGTTGGACCATCAGGTTATTTATTCTACAAAATGATGAGTCTGTTTTATTTCTGCCTAAAATAAGTGGCAGGTGATTCCTCAGCCTCAGGAAATCCCTCCCACCTGGTGGGCAGCTATATATTGTGACTGACACCTGTTTAACAGTGACCACGCACCACGAGCTGATTAAACACACTGCAGACTGCTTCTAAGATTGTTTCTTTTTTCCCAGTGTAGTGCTAATGCTGCAAATGTATCTTTTTAATTGTAGTGTGGTGACTAATTTGCATGTGTATATGTTCAAAAATGTACCAAAAGGAAATGATCACTAGTTAAGAAGAGAAAATGTTAATAATGGCCTTTTTTTTGGAAGCATAGTTTTAGCGTGTGCTGTGGTTGTTTTAGGAATGACAAAAAAAAATTAACAAAACACCTAATCAGGCCACAATAGACAACATTGTCACATATACACTTATTTCAACATAGAGCAAAGAGGAAACTACCTACACATGATCAAAAACGCACAGCGCCACCTGCAGTCTTTTCTGAAGCCTCTCTACTGGCAGTGAAGAGTGGTGAATCTGCCAGTAGGTGGCGCATTTGTGCTGCTAACTATAACTTCTTATGTACTGCTATGAAACAACTGCAAAAATGACTTTTAGTGAAATATACTTATATCGTATAATACGTATATTTTTTTTCCTGTATTTTAATAGGTTTTATTTTATTTTATTTTTCTTACTGACATTTGTTTTATATTATAGTTATTAGAGGATATGTAAACATAAACCTGGGCTTGTATTAAAAGGACCCAAGGAAACGCCTTTGTGTTCAAAGTGGAAGATGCCGAGGAGGAAGCAGATGAGGAGTCGCTGCTGGAGCACAGTGACTTGCTTGACTGCAGATGTTTACCTGAGATGATACAAAACAAAAAATAAATTAAAAAAACATATTATCGTGTCTCTCACATTCAGTTTAGATATCAGATACTACCTCTATGAATGTACAGAAAAAGTCCCTGCTGGAGACATAGGTGGAGGTGCTACTGCAGGTTGAGGCTGTAGGTGGAAGACTGGGCTGCAGTTGTCTGCCATAATTCACTATAGGGCTGCAGGTGACTGGAATCTCTTGTAATGTAGCTGGAGCATGTATTTAGAGATGTCTGCAGGTGGAGACTAGAATTTAGATCTGATAGTGGCTGGGAGAGTTATTAGGTGGAGAACGGTGCACTTAAAGCAGCTTGCAAAGAGATGTAAGGTTTTGTGTCAGTAGACATCTGAGTGGATCTGTGGGTGGATGTTGAGTTTGCAGATGGAGGGTAGAGAAAGTGGTTGGAGGAGGACGTAGGTGGAGGATAAAAGTCATTGTTTGGGTTCTAATTCCAGTGAAGGTTGATTGAGTTGAAGAGTTTGCTGCTCTCACAATAGCACACCACTCATTTCCTTACCACAGGTTTTAGGTTTGATTTTCGATAAGACTTTCAGTTGAAACAACGGATGATGACACTGAGTTAGGGGCCGTGTGTAAATTATTTTCAGCCTAAAAAAATGGCTCGTGGAATGATTATGATTATTGTTATTTTCCAACAACTTCCATGTCGTATGACCCATTGGTTCAAAATATTTTATACAGGGCAGGGATGGCAGAGAACACATGCTTTAAAGAATCAACAAATTCTGCTACAACTCCATCTTATGGTTGAAGATTCTTACAGAGAAGTAGAGGTTTACTCTGTTTGTTTTAAATTTAATATTGTTAGCTTTTATCTGTTAGTCAGAAAATATAACATTTGAAGATGTCGCCTTGTACGTATGTAAAATTTTCACCATTTTCATTTTGTAGTTAATGAAAAAAAATCTACAGTTAAATTGATGATGAAAATAATCGTTCTTGCAGCCACTCTTAACATTATGTTGTTACAGTATAACACTAAAGTCAGTCACTCAATTTCTGCCCCAGTAAGTCATTTTAGAGAGCATGTGGCGCAGGCAGTTAGATTACATTTGCATATATATAAAAAAAGAAAGGTTCAAGTTCACATACAGTGATTTTTTTATTTATTTATAAGGACGTGACACACAACAATCAAAACAACAATTTAATCCGATTGTTTACAAATCATAATATATTGCAAAAATCTAATCATAAGGGTTACTTGACTGAAATTAATCAGCTACAATTAAAGCTGCACATTATTCATAGAACATGTTCACTCAACCCACCAAGTTAGAGACCATGCAAATACACCTTACCACCTAACTTAAAATCAACCTTATAGTGAAGCGATAAAGCTTCCTTGTCAAGTCCATTAAAAGTATGAAAATGCCAAAGTTCACTCTGGAGAAGGAGATTTCTATTTGTATTTAAAGGATCTTGACACAAACAACTTATACAGAGATAAATGACGGTAGCGATAGCAACTGCGTATGATATACTGTACATATCAGTGCCTTAAATGACATTTCTCAAAAATAGTTTTATCAAAAAATTCATAAATCAGATCTTTTTACACAAAACAAATTATTTTTCTTCTCTAGCTTACACAAGGACACTTATGGCCAGGTTACTGATGATAGATTAATTAAAAAGGAAAAAATACCATAGTACTGCTTATATAGTTAAGGAATCCCCATCAACAGTTTAGCATTTTAAAATGCTTAACTGAATCGAAACTCTCAGTTTGATACGATTTACCAAAGCAGAATTCGTCATATGCACTGTGCTTTTAAAAACAGCTGACAATGAAATTAGTAACATTTCTGAACTTACAAAACTGAAGCTGCTCACAGCTGTAATATATCTGATACAAAAACACTGATTTCAGGTGGAGTATTACTTTAAACCCAAATTAATGTTTTCTGGGGCCTTTTCCTTTCTCAATGGTTGTATACAGTAAAACCCATCATAATGCACATTTAACCAACCAGTAATAAAACAGTAAAAAAGTGTCAACGTTGTTCTGATAACAGCAGTGAGATATATACAAACCTCACATCTTGCCGGCGAGTGAAAAGCATTTATTTGTTGAATCTAATAAATGCTGGGAAACTAATCAATGTGATCTCCAGTGACAAAAGTGTCTCTTGCACAAGCCTCGTCTCTCTAATGACACATAGATCTAACAGTACTTCTCAGAACATAAAAAATATACAGTATATTTACAGCAGGATACGTCTATACATTCTAGAGGGAATGTTTAATGAGGAAAAATAAAGTATTTGATGATTAACGCTGTCTGTCCCTGATTGTCAGTAGAATTTGAACTAGAGGGAGCTTTAGGGATACAAACCTTAACTTGATGGTGCTGACAAAAACAGTGTTTAACACAATAGCACCTAAGAAGACAGACATACATACATGTACACATGGAAAACAATCAACAGTGCGATAAAGTTTAGACGAGACCTCAATTGACCATTTAAAACTCTGCGGTTTGAAAGAGGCCCAGACAGACGCAGCGTCCTACTGAATTCTAGCCAAAAGGTGGTAATCAAGTATAAAACTACAGATATCTAAAACATGATTCTGTACTCGTATAGACATACTGCAGCACAGTATATGAAACCGTTATTTCTTTCTACAATTCTAAAATAATGAAACTCAATGGGCAAAATTAAATGAAGCTCCCAGATGTCAACATATTACAGATTGAATAGGTTGATAGCTTATGTGTTTGTTCTTATTGTGCAAGTTGAAGTAGTAGCCTTAGAGCATTGGCTGTGTAAAAAGAAATGCATGTCAAGGAATGATTATAGGAGAAGCTGGAATAAAAAAACAAGAAAGGCACAGATGCAAAATGAATAAAACTAGAAAACTGAAAATTTCCAAGTGCTGTATATTTCCACAATATAGCCTCAATGAAACTGTGGTGTGAATAGAAAGGGTTTTCATCACATTTTTGTTCCCTCAAGACCTATGCATCTTCTGAGAAGAACAACAAAGTCCTGTTAAACTGCAGCTACGAGAGCCACGTCATTATAAGTGACTAAAGCAAAGAGCATCATCTGTAATTTCATGTAACTCAACTCTGACACATGTGTTTCCACTAAGTGGTCAGCGTCAGAAATCTCATTTAACAAAGCGGTTGCCTTTTAAGTGAAGGTGTTATGCAATTCCTCCACTATGAAAGTAAGTACTACAGTTCCTGTAGTGAAGAATGTGCAAATTGTGCAAACATTAAGCACAATCCTGTCAAGCAATTTCATTACAACTCAAAGAAAATAGGAATTATCCTTCAGTCATCACATGTGTGCAGATATTTAAAACCCAAATCATTTTTGTGGGGAGCAAAACATTTACGACTTTGAAATCTACTACAGTCTATCCTGCTATAAAGTCACATTTATAAAATCAGTGCATGGAAAATGAACTAGACTCCAGACGAGACAAACGCAATCGGTTAAATCTTTCCTGTGGCATCGATTACACATATCTTATAGAAACACCCACTTTAGCTGAGATTAAAGAGACTGCAACATAAAGCGAAGAATTAGTTATGATCTAATCATGGTTTCATTTCAACAGGCAATTTCACAAGAGTTATGCGTCTGGAATACAAAGGTTCTAGGAGTGAACATAAATTTAACCAGATAGGGTTAAGGGGAGGTAGCTAGAGTAAGAGCGAATATATAAATAGGGCCTACAGTTTAGTAGGTGGAAATATTGCATTAAGCAGCAAGAGTCGAGACTTGCAAGAGACTTTATCCTCATTTGTGCAAGGCAAACTGATTGACAGAAACTTTCAAAATAAACTATGGCAATGCTATGAAAGTATGTATTTCAATGTCTCTTACTTTACACTTTGGTCACTTAATCTCTTGATGTACATTCTGGAGCAACAAATATACACATGCACAACTGCAAATAGTTTTTTTTAAAGGGGGAAATGCTAATTATGATTTTTCCATTTTCAGTATTCCTATTATGTGAAGCTGGAAAAAAAACATAAAACATGATTATGTTTTCTAACAAAATGCTAACAGATAAAGTACATATCTGTAATGGGACTTATTTTGGCAAAACAGGAGACATGAGATAAAGTGCAGCTGAACTTATAAACAGAAATGAATCCTCCCCCCTTCCCTTCAGCCAAAGGTTTCATTGGATGAAACATCAGGGGAGGAGTTCAGTTGAGACCTGGTCTCAGTTACTCTCACTAAGGGGAACTCTGAGAAGTCTGTGCTGTGTCCTCGAAGACTTACTTGCCCGTTGGCAACAGTAAACTGTGAAGAGGATCCAGATCTTGATGTCTGGAAATGAGATTTGAAGTTCTGATCAAAGGAGCTTATTTGAAGAGTCTGCAGTATTCCCTGTGTAGAATCTGTCTTTTTGGAGGGTGAGACCTGCTCCAGAAAGTCCTCGGCTGGGGACACTGCGGAGGGAGGGGTGGTCTCATCACCTGAAAATGAAAACGAGTGTTGGGAGTCCCCGACCAGTAATCCAAAGTGAGGTTTCTCTAAAGTGGACCTTAGCGGAGAGCTCATCCCTGATTTGAACCTGCTAGGGGAAGGAAACTGTTTCTCTGTGGAGAACAGAGGCTGTCCAGCTAACGTTGGGTTTTCTGAGACCAAGCTGAGGCTCTGGCTGGTCAGGTAGCTGTCATTCTGGCTGGTCCTCTCCAGCGCTTGTTGGAGAAACTTTGAGTATTCTTGCAAGAGGCTGACCTTCTCGGCTGATGGCTGAGCCTGGGCACTCGAGGCTCCGAGACTCTCCACAGGGCTGCTGTCTGAAACGTCAGAGGAATTAATGGATATGCTTGACGTAACCTCTGTGTCAGCCACACTAAAAGAAATGTCTGATTGCCCATTGGCTTTGTTGGAGTAATGGTCCAACAGTGTCTGAAGAACCTCATCTGGCAGCACGTTCTTGTCGTGAGTTGCCTTAATCTCTATGTTGATTGGCTGGGGCTCCAGAATGGTGGCCGGGACAGTTTCGTCAATGACAGCCGACACCACAGTTTGTGTAACAGACGGTTGAGAAGAGATGCTGCTTGTGTTCAGGCCATAATCACGACTATTGTTGGTCACGGCAGCGTGAAGGTAACGTTTCTTCTTGAGAAACTGCATGGCATCATCATAGTTTGTGCTGCTGGTTGCTGGCTTTGTTGGTCCTCCTTGAAGAGTATCAACTGCCTCAAGTTCAGTGTTGCTTTCTACATCTAACAGACCTTGCTTATCCACAATTTCAAAAGTGTACTGTGTGACCTTATTATTTTCCTCAAAGGAAGACAGAGTGGACAGGCAGGGAGGAGTCTGTTCACTCGACTGTTTGAGACTCCTCTTGGAGACCTTCTTCAGGACAAGCTTAGGAGGAGTTGTCTCGTCTGATGATGCCTCTCCTTCTTGGTGTTGCCCAGTCGTATCTTCAGGAAGTTCCACAGCGTAGTCAGCAATCACATACTCATGTTTGACTTTGGAGGACACGGCATAGAGAGGTAGACCTTCGATTTTATTCTGTTTTTGCTCCTCCTTCTCCTCCATTTCTACAACAGTGACTGTGTTCCCTTCTGTTCGGCCAGCTATGAAAGTGCCTGAACTCTTATCTGCACACTTCTGGCGCTTTTTCTTGGGCAGTGAACACTCTTTGGTAAGAAAGGGGAGACTTAAAGAATCTGCTTCGCGCAAAAGTCCAACTTTACCAGCAGCCTTGTTGGTCTTTCTCTCTCTATTCTCATGACACATACGTCTGTGCTTTAAAACACGGTCTGTTCTGGAGAAGTACTGTGGATAGAGGACAAAATACATTTTATTTTTATAGTATACACACACAGTATATTAGAGGGACTTATCTTGGGCAATAGGGACAATTCTCGCCACTTGTTAAAGGTACTTAAAGAAAATACTTTTTTAACTATAGTAAATACTGGGATTTTAGGTAGCATTTTTTGTTACATTTGTCCTGTACGAAGAACCATTTATGTCAGCACCAGCTCAGATTTTATGCTGTTTTTAATACGTGATATACCATCGCGTTCAAATTTACAAACAAAAACAACGTACCTGATGACAGTAATCACATTGGTAGGGCTTCTCTCCACTGTGAGTCCTCTTGTGTCTTTCCATGTGATACTTTTGAATGAACCTCATTCCACACTCATCACAACGAAAAGGCTTTTCACCTGAACAGAGACACATGCACAAAAAGTAATAAAAACTTGACAACTCACTAAAATACCTAATAAAATCATAGTGACCACTGCTTGCATTCATACTTCACTCACCAGTATGGATCTTCTCATGCCTCTGGAGAAGATATTTCTGAATAAAGCGCATGTCACACTGGCTGCACTGAAATGGCTTCTCACCTGGAGTTAGAACAACATACATAAACATACAGAAACCTTCGTAAACACAGTAAAATAACTGCTAATGGTTATTTTTTTAATTTACCATTGCTGTTCTTTAGTTGGACAGGTCATCTTTTGATGAATGAAAGATAACATAATATCCATTTTCAAGCAGGAAATAAAAAAAATAAAATAAAATTTTATAGCATATAGCAATTGATACCAGTGTGAATGAAGACATGTCTCTGCAGGTGATAGTTGGTTCTGAACGCAGCATTACAGTGAACACAGACGTGACACTTGGGGTTTTGTATCCCTAGTGATCCATCATCATTGACGCTGAGTATCTAAAACAGCAAAGACAACAAAGACAAGAGACTGGTGTCAGTTTCACTTCTACAGTTGTTTCTCTGGGAATCTGTGAGTCCTGTAAAATTATTTCCTCTATTCTGCAGCACACTGAAATGTTGACCTTCAAGAGGTTTTCTGATTTGCACCTTTGCTGGTGACCGCTGCTTCCTTTTCTTCTTCTTGGGACACACCATCAGGTCCTTAACTCTTTTGTCCTTCTTTATCTGGACTCCTGTCTCAGACAGCTTCAGTTCCTGCTTGATGCTCAACTGTAAAACAAGGACCATTAAGACATTTAATATAGAGCACGACCTACTTTAAACCACCCACGCAGCAGTTTATTCAGCTCAAGCAAGGGTAACAGGGCAAAAAGAGGACGATCAACCAAGGACTATTTAATGTGGTCGTCCCACACTATTCCTCCAAAATTTAGCTAGTTGATGAAACCCTATGACATGCTGACACAGTGAATCTGACAGCTTACCATGAAATGTTGCAGATCCTGGTATTTAAATTATGTTTTCACCTTTCCAAAATTTGAGCAACAATAACATTAAGTATCGCGTTGAACACAGTCTCAGAGTTTAGACTTTAAAAATATTAATTCTGAAAATGATTTAGTCATTGTTTTGGAAACTTGTGCTAAGCCAGTTCATCACTATCCACAACTGTTCATAACATGTAACAGAAATCTTGATTTTGAATACATGAACTACTTCTTACTGGCATATGAAGCAAGCAGGGCAACTTATTGGTGAGTTTTAGGGGGAAATGCACTCCCACCTCGCCTCCTCCCTCTTCTTCTCCTCCTGCACCATTCTTTGTCACTTCTTCTTGCATCATCAGCTGCTCTGGAGGAACCAAATCATGAGTAACCAGCGAGCTCCCAGTCAAGTCCTCGTCGTCTTCTTCATCATCATCATCCTCAGCCAAGAGAGGGTGGTTCGCCAGTGATCGTTCAGCCAGGGTCATCACCACCAGTCCTCCTCCACTGCTCAGCCGGACTCTGCCTCCCCCGTCCATTCCTCCACTGCTGCATTTCACCAGCATACCCTCCAACTTCTCCTCAGTGTTCATCTTACATAGAATAATTCTTGAGTCTGTAAAAACTAATAGTGAGAGAGATTAGTGGGCATAGTTAGACGACTACATACTTATATATACTGTAGATTTCTTTTTAGATTTTGTGCATTTGGTATTGAGATATGACACACAAACACAAAAATATAAGGAAAATGACCAGATCTACATTTCAACTGTGAAGCAGCACCCCAGGGGACTATGGACAGCGTCACACTACGACCAAAAACCATAAACAATAACTGTTATTTGTATTGCCTTCTTAAAACTGTGATGTTTACTTGTAATGAAACTGTGACATAACTTATTCTAACTCCTGGATCCAAAGAACAGATTCATGTTCGTTCCTGTGAAGTTATTAACGTTAAGTACAAGCTTTTGCATGTATAGTAAACACAAGTCGGTTGTTACTGGAGCTGGGGGCGCTATAGACTGAAAAACTGTATCACAATAATTTACAATATTTTTGCAGTAACTATATCAGTGTCAATACAACAATAGTACACTTATATCATATTTTTTTGTCCCAGTGGGGTTCATTGATGTATTAACTGGTTGCGCTTATAGGAGCAGCTGGCTTTCACAACTTGTTATCCCGCTCAGATCCACATTTTTCGCCTAAACAATCTCTCATCTTAGTGAAGTCTCAGCTTTAACTGGGTCAGCTGTTGTTTCTGGGATCGTGTCTTACAAAACGTATTACAGAGTGTAAAACCATAGTAAACACTGTGACGCTCACACTGATTGTTATTGCATTAACTCATAGAAATATTTTGGTGCTTCTATGGACTGATAAAAAGTCACATCGTACAACTTATAACTTGATGTTACGTCACTTGTGAGTGAAGCAGATATTTTAAAAAATATATCTTTTAAAGCGGCTAAATGACAGTCTGCCATCGGGGTAATACCAATACGTATGAGTCAGAAAAACAACAACACTTATGAGACTGCAGCATTACACTGGCTAACTTATCGTTAAACTTCACAACACCTAACGTTAATCAGTTAACGTTACTTAGCAATCGCTTGATCTTAGAACCTAAGCTAACCTAAAGTTAGCACTTGAGGGCCGTTTGGTGAGAGGAGTTTCTATTATTTTAGCTCTAATACGACGTTATACTGATCCAAGAGACAGTAAGGCATGTCACGGTTTAAACACCCACCAGCAACCACTCAGCCCCGTATGAAAACACACTCACCGTGTCATTTAGATAAACTGGGTTAAGTCTCTTGCTAGCCAGTTAGCTGGTCAGAGCGGCTAACGTCAAACTACATCACAGCTACCACAACGGAGGAAACGCGAAGGCCACTCCACCTTCAAAGTTAAATTGTGTCAATTAGAATACGGTGGGTCAAAGTAAACAAAGTCTAACTGATTACACAAATTGCAAATTACAAGCAACATCTGGCTAGTGCTACTATCACTGCCGCTGATTTATAGGCACAAACCATTCCCATTAGCAGTATTTCGATTGACTTTTAAGTCAATTTTTGATCATGTGAGAGACAAATTTGTCGGGAAAACTGTTAAACTCCAGCCAAAGTTGCCCAGACTGCTCAAATATATTTAAATTAGCGATAACGTACTTCATAACCCATTCCAACAAGTGCTTAGCTTAATGTTTTACTTTGAAGGCAGCGACCGGATGTCCTACTTTTGTTCGTACTTGACAGACGTCCACGGCCTGTTCAACTGTAGTTAGCTTTCTGCTAGCAGGTCGCTGCAAACATTGATCAGTCTTTGCTGCTCTAGCAATCTACTGACAAAGCAACATACGTGTCCTCTCACATGAAGTCTTCAAAATAAATTGTACCTGCCACACATGGTACAAAATACAACTTTCTTTATCCCATTTCGCCAAACTTGTTAGCAGAGATACTTCGCTTTGGCGCTACCACCTCAAGCTTCCTCAGCCACTTTCCTCAATAGGCCACAGTGTAATTGCCTGCTAGTAACGCTAACTAGCCTGCTCGCTTCTAGGATAAACAATACCACACGCCTCAGAGGCACACAAATCACATGTCAACTATTAAAACTGCATTTTTTTTCTTCTTACCTGCTACGCGCCTTAAACCCGTTTAGCTGTCATGATTGTTATGCAAGACTACAGTGTAATGATGGTGTGCGGCATAATCTAACACACCATCACATTTCACGGAGGCATGAAGATATCAATTTGTCGCCATCTAGTGGTCAACATTGGTAAGCGGTGGACACAGTGATCTCGATCCCTGCTGCTCATACATTTCCAAATGCGACCCACATCTATAAACCGGCTTTTAAAAGGTCTTTCCAATTGTCATTTTTATTCTTTGTGTGTATTTTGGAGCCTTTATTTTAAAAAGGTCCTTTAAAATATGCATATTACTTCATGTTTGATACATTCTGTGTTTAATTTCTATTAATAGCCTGCATTGTGGCTAAATTTGATTTGTCGACTGATAGAATCCGTGCGGAAATTAGGCAACTCATGTGACATTTTTTTTTTTTTTGCCTAAGTGAAACTATACGAAAACAAAGGCGACTTCCTAATTTTGCTGGTATGTCAGAGTCATAGCAGGTTTGGCTTATAGTAACTCATCTTGCAAAAACAAAACCCTCTAACAGCCTTTTCAGTTATGACCTTGTGATGTTGCGTTTCTCCTGCATCTACATCTGCAGCCTTACTGTGACAGCATAGTTTTCTTTTCTTTTTATTATTTTACAGTCGTGCGATTTCTCTTTCAATGGGCTCGTTAAGACAACAGCAGTCTGCAAGGACTCACATTTAATAAACACCAACGAAAAAGCGCATCAAGTGAAATCGGGTTTAATCGTTTAAGTTTAATCATCTGCATGTATCTATTAATTGTTAATCGGACAGCTTTGCCACAGAAAAGCGATGTTGAGGGTCGTGATAAGACGATAGACCGTCATGACACACACACGCACACATCCACACACGCCGTGAGGAATACTAATCAACCTGTTTGCCGACAAGTGCATCAGCTCGGCACGCAACTTAGGACTTCTCCATTCTGTGTCTAGAATCGTCTCTGCTGGATTTACTCTAAACATCCACCTGCTGAATTTCATCATTTCTGTAGCACAGTCTCCTGTGAATGAGCAGCGGTTATCACTGCTGTCTTCTCTCTGTCTCTGTCTCTTCTGATGTGCGTCTGGCAGCCACAGAGAGTGGATCTGGGGACAGACGACCCACTCCTGCGCCGCTTCTAGCAAGGGAAGCCCCCCACGCTCTGCGCGCCTGGATCACCGGTCTATATATTCGCGTACCGGAGTGCGTGTGCATGTGCGTCAGCTGCTAAATGTGTGTGTCCGCGCACGACAAAGCCCCGGGCTCCGTCCTCAACAGTTGCCACCGGACCGGAGGAGAGGAGAGGTGGAGAGCGAGAGAGATAGCAGACTGAGGACGGACGGACGCGGAGCCCCAAGCCGCTCTGCCCGGCTCTGCTCCTGACATGCAGTCGCTCATCTCTCCGGTGACCAAGGCCATCCTAGTAGCGCTCTTCATCTTCGCCATACTCCTCATTCTCTATGTGATCCTTTGGTACATTTGCAGAGACGTGGACTGCGACCACGGCATCTGAAGATTCTGTTAAAACAGGAATAACAGGGATTTCACGTCGGGGGCACACAGAGGGGCCCAAAGAGCCCAGGGTCATCTCGTAAGTCTACATGTCTTCTTTTTGTCTTGTCTTGTGTGTGTTTTATGTGTTTCTGGGTTATTTGACACAGTGTGTCTCTGTGTATGTGTACACGCGCGCATTCTGGTCGCGCGTAATGTTTAATGCGCTCTGGTTAGAAGGTGATGACCAGCGTCTCCACCGGCATCCCGGTATCCCGCGACCCTACACGAGCAGAGCCCCAAATTCCAGTCTGCTTAACTTGGCAACGATCATTGTTCAATACCGGCTTATTTAGTGCAACCGCGGCGTTGCTGCTGACAGGGAATTCTCAAAGGTGATCCAATGTCATCAGGAGGATTTCGAACTGTTGTCAAACGGAGAACGGCGCGGGCGCGCGTATATGGGCTCTCAATTAACGGTAGGAAGACCGCCAGTGACATTGCGGTAAACGGCGTGGGTGTCCCTTAAGGTCAAGAACAACACTGTTTACTCGAGGTTGACAATATTGTCTTGTCCTCCCCGCATCCTCCTCCTGCCGTATATCTGCAGCGCTAGTTCATGTTCAGTTCATCCTGCTCTCTTAGTATGCTTTCACATTGGAATTTTACATCCAGCGAGATAACAGGATTATCTCCATCGGCTCCAGTGCGTCTTATTCCTAATCTGTCTTGTGCCATGTTTTTGACCGCTTATCATGAGTAGTCCACTAATGATTTTACGCATAGCGCGTTTATATTCCCCTTGACATTTGTGAGATTGTTTGAACATGCTATGTCCAATCTCAGTACAGGAAGATGTACTTTTACTTTTACACACAGACAGAGAAAGATGTGTGTTTTGTGTGTGTGTGTGTGTGTGTATGAGAGAGAGAGAGAGCATATTGGGTACGCTTAATGACAGACCTCTCAATATTGCAGACACGTTGGCCCCCAATGCTGTCACATGGCCCATAAAGCTATTAAACATGTGAAATATGATTGCCATTTTCATCTGGGTCCAGTGCATTTTGTTTTAATCTCCAGCAACCACTAACCAGGGAAATAACCGTGCATGTTCTAAATTGGTGAATGTGAAGGACACATCAAGGACATGTTGCTGTTTTAGTAACATTTAACACTGACATTTAAGTAAGAATAAAGTGAGGTGGACGCATATTTTATTTCTATAATTCAGAAGAGAGTTTGCTCATTTTTTCAGGATTTCTATTAATATACACAACAAAATTGTCTTGATGTAACATGAGGATGATTTTGTTTTTACGGAGAAACTGATGACTCAGTTCACTTACACACTGTAATGTAGGTTACCTGGCTGGTGACTGCTGAATGATGACCATACTGACTGTGGCTCATATCATTTGATGGAACACCACATCATTCGTTTTCTCCATACACACAACACACTTCCTTTAACTCACCAAGAAAGTGCAGATTTAAGCTTAAAACTTAAAACTTTTTAAGCTACAGGCACCACACTCTAGTATTTAAACATCCATAAACAGCCTAAAACCCTGCAGCCTCCTAAACTGTTTTCTGTACTCCTGCAGAGAGAAGGAGAGAGAGTCTGTTGGGATGGCAGATGCCCTCTTTGTCCTGACTACTAAATGATTCCTGTCAGCTATGAGTAGATATGCAACACTGCCCGTGTCACCCCTTAAAACACAGACACACACATACACACAGAAACTAGTCTGTAAATGACAAAGGTCCGACTCTATTAGCCCTGGTAATAAGAGAGAGAGGTAGGCTATATGACAGCTGCTCCACTTGTTGGTGTCTGTCTGTTTAAACCTGTGCCCTGGATTGTCTGTGTGTGTGTGTGTAAGTGATTGCTAAGGCGGAAAAAAGGCAAAAAAAAAAATCAGTGTTTGTTCAGTTTGTTAACAACAACAACGAAAAACAAAAAGCAATGTGTGTGTGTGAGTGCCTGCGTGGGAGGGGGTTAAACATTGACATGTTCCAGAATGACAGATGAAAAAAAAAAAAAAGTGGAGCAGGGAAGGCTCAGCAGGACTCAGCATGGGAGACAGGTGTGTGTGTGTGCACCGGTGCGTGCATACAACAGCATGACACTCAAGTTTATTCAAAATGTTTTCCATATTAAACATGTAAACTGTAAGTCTTCGGTGTACTAACCGTGCAGTGGAATAAGTGAAGGGTTATGTAGTGTGTGACCTAAAAACAATGAAACAACAATCCTAACCCTACACTCACTGAAGACTGCACCAAAATGAAGGAGAATGTATTTTACCTTGATCCCTTCAACTGTTGCTACTGGTTTTCATGTTATCTTTATGGTTACGATTTATAACCGCGATAACGGTGAAATTATCCCACTAGCACAGGAGATTAAAACTAGGTATGATACCGTGGGACGAAGGCAGACGGACAGAAGGTTGTCTTTCAGAACTCTTGATTGTTAATACACTTTGATAAATCAAGCTCAGTTGAGACTGAAGTTATAAAATATGTAGGGATAAATGTAAATTATTGAAGCTGATGGCAGTTGAGAGGGGATTTGTTAACCTATTCTGGCATCGGAAGGTGCAACAACTGTATAAAGCACAGTGGATATAACTGTGTGTTGCCATCAAATGTTCTTGCTCACATAACTTAGACTATATTCAACCACCATGCTGATAAACTCTGAAATCCTACATAGCACTGTCTTCATAAATGGTGAAATTATCAGGGAAGTTCTCCGTCATCAAAGTACAAATGTAAAGGTCAGGATTTTCTTTTTGGCTTTCTGAGATGTGGCGTTTACAGACACAGAACAGCACAGCAAGGACTGATGATACAGTATAAGAAGCACATTTATTAATGCTTTTGTGAATAATGTATACTTTTGTGTAGTCTCCTTTTTAATATTTACCCTTAATATTTGTGTGGAACAGCTGCAGATATTTTTTAGCTGTTGATTTAACTATTGATTAACATAGCTGCAGATGATGACTCTGTCAATGACAAGAATAAATATAACATTTCTACCAAGTTAAATTATCTGACACTCAAATATACCCACAGTATAAATCAATTAACGAGTTCAGTTCAAACCTCAGTAACTGAACTTAGAACTAGCAGCAATAGGAATAGTGATGAATCATAGTTTATTTTTCTTACAATATCAGTAACTGTTTCTAAGCTCTTTTCTTGCTCTGAGTCAGATGTTAGGTTCAGCTACAGAAGACTGGGACAGGGTGATCAGTGTCTTGCTCAAGGACACTTCAGTGGGAGTTTATACTGTATGTACTAATGCAGACACTTATGCTATTGAAATAATTCTAAACAATGTTGAAATATTCATTTAAAAGTTCTGGCATTTTGAGTTTTTCAGCAGTATTACCTTTACACACAAAATGTTTAATATTTTGCCGCAGCTCAAGAAGCAGATTAAAATCTAAAATCTGTAGCAGCATAATAAGAAAGCATAGTTTATTGGCAGATATATCAATGTCATATTTTCAGGTATCAGCCATTAAATTCTATTACATTACTGTTGAGTTTGAACACCCAGGTTTTCTTCTCTCTAGAACACACACTTGCTGCGTTCTTTGGTTTATCTAATTCATTCACCACCATCAGCACTGAATCTCTGGGCATCCTGTTGCACATGATCCTCCTCATCTCTCTCCCTTTCCTATCACTTCTCTACTGTACGCTTTCATAGAGGAAATCAAGTGCCCCAAAATAGTTCAAAAGCACTACACCCTCCTCCTCCCATAACCTAGTGTCTATTTAATCCTTAACCTGAAAACAAAGTCCTGGTCCTCAAACAGTTCCTTAAAGCAGTGAAGCCTGGTCAGGATGACCTGACATCACAAATATGTCCTCATTCTCAAAGTCTGAAACTCAAATTGGCTCTCGAAACGATAGAAGCCCTAGAACACACACGCACACCTCAAAGCCATAAAAATAGATTGTGAGTGACTCAGCCGTTATGTAAAGTCCATCTCTGATAGGGCCGCCTGGGGCTGTTTATGTCAGTTTAGCTTGACGGCACTGGAGCTGAGGTGACACGTGTCTGCTGTGTCCGAGCTTCAATACTGACACACACATACACACACACACGCATGCTTTTCCCAGAATATGCATGCGAGCCTCTGTCCCTCTTCCTTCCTTTCTAAGTCTACGTTCCCAAGTGTGTGTCCCCCGATGGACAACGCTGTGATACGTAATGGACTCCTTCCAGCCCACAAAGTGTACATTATTAGAATTTCAGTGCAGACTAGGACAGAGACACCACGTTAGACATGAGTCAGTCCGCTGTCCCTGTGGCTGTAGGTGCACTATTCAATCAGTGCTGGTAAACATGAGTAACCAACACTTCTATCTAGAGAATCTAGAGCAAGACTGATACATTAGCTTTCTGATGTCTTTATTAAAAATCGGTTCTGGTTGTGTCTGTATCATCCACCTCCCACTAACAGATGTGATGCAGGGTGTTTGATTATATATTTATCAGCTGCACTGGTTTCCTATGGGAAAACCTGCATCCTTAACCTAATGAGGCACTTTAATCATCCTTGATGCAAATGTGTTTTTCTTTCTTATTAACCTAGGTCTGAATAGAGGCTTTTATTTTCCCATGGTAATCTGAGGCTTTCCCATCGTCACCAGAATGAAACCCACAAGAGAACTGTAATGTGCAGAGTGCTTTAAAGAAACTCATCCAGTGTGGCTTGAGTTGGATAAAGAAAATAGTGGTGGAGGCTCTTCTGTTATACCACAAATAATCAGAGATGGCATCGTATTCAGATGGCTGATATACGTACGGTACGATTTAATTTTCTTTGACACAGTCACACACTTGGATGTGTGATTGTGAGGGTGTTTATGTGACCTCATGACAGAGCTGAGACATCTGTGTTGTTGGGTTAAACAGAGGGGTAGGTGAAGGGCTTGAAGCCGAAGAAGAAAAACACACACACACACACCACCTCTCACACGGACTCGCTGTATTCATGCAGCCCTGGAGTGAGAGACAGGATGTGAGAGAGCAAGAGATGAAAGACTCTCCTCACAGTCCTGACTGTCCAGGTTTCAGACAGAAACAGAGGCACACACACACACACACACACACACACACACACACACACACACACACACACACATACTGAGTCACTGGCTGTTGAACCAAATGTGTTAAATATTGTGTGTGTGTGTCTGTCTGTCTCTCTATGCGTGAGTGTAAGTACTGAGTTAATGACAGTCCTAATTGGTGCAAGCAAATATCCCTCCCACTGCTTCTCATTCTACATCTACTAATGGAAACGCATCCACTCCCTGAAGACAATTTGGAGAAAATGTGGAAAATGTGTTGGGATGCATTTGACGAACACGAGCATGAGCACACAAATGCGCGCTCATGCTCACGTCTTTTACACCCACACCTTGCATGTTTAATATTGCTGCACATTCACGCCGTATGTACTGTACAAATCACTAAACACAAACTTCTTAACTCAAGAATCCAAGATCATGGTTTTGTCTAAATAGCTGTTTGATTGACAAGCTGACCACTGAAGGGCTCTTATGCATGTTCAGATGCATGTCAGAGTCCCTTGCTCTGCATTCAAATTAGCTGCTATAAATGAAGCATAACTTTGCACCTGCAACGTCTATTCCTTGCTTTTACCATAATTCAGTTCCACAGTTTTGTACATACCTGACACTTCCAGAGCTGGTGTCATGTTTTTCTGCTCTTAAAATTGGAAGCTAGACCAATTATATTTTCAAGGAAAGGTGTGTTCACGTACTGTACAGTAGGTATGTGAATGGATGAAGTTAATACTGATGAGTTGTGTATAGCAAAGCTGACAATAACATTACAGTGTTATTTATGAGGACCTACATGAATAACTAATTAACACTTGTGTTATGTTCATACTTTACTTACACATCCACTGTTTACACCCACAATGTTGTGGGTCTAAAACACGTTTGGTTAAAATTAAAAATCAGTTTTTATGTATCAACAAAAGTTCCATTTGTTCTCTATTTACACCATGACATACAGTAATGCATCTTTATTTTGAGGAAATTATGGTATCAAAGGTTTTCTTTGTATTAATCTTTTTGTTTTGAAAATGTAAACACATGCTGGATAGCACACACAGACAGAGAAACACACACACACACCGGATTTCTAAAGTTACTATGACTACGCCAAAATTATACCCCTTTACACACTACATGAGATTTGTTTGCTGCACTTGACACATCCATCTTGACAAATTAGAGCAGTCGATAATGATTTTCTCTGAAATTAAAAGTCAGAAACAAGACAATATATTTCTTATATTCATATCCATGTTGGCCCCAGTTGCATCCTTAATACGTTGACAGCCATGTAAGGCGGCTTGTTTCTTGGGCTAGAAGACCATTCAATTTTCAGCATCCATATTTGTATCCCTACAGACAGTGCACCGACTGGCTCTGGGACTGGCTACGCATGGCCTGCGGAATGAGCTGGCTGAGGGTCTCTCTCACTGCCTTTATCAAATTCACTGTATGATCCCTATTTTCACAATATTACTCATCTTCAGAGGTGGACCCTCCTTGTCTGTTTTCCAAAATCAGTTATATGGTTTTCTAAACATGAAGTCTTTTTAACAAGCCTCTTGTCTTACTGATCAGCCACACAGGCAACCCCATTTCTCTGCAGTGCTCCTCACACGATTGTGTTAGAAACTATTAAACAAGTTCCTGCAAGATACTGAGAGTAACAAAAAAATCCTATTCTTGAAATGTACAGTAACACTGTTACAACCAGTTGTCTGATGTGATTCAGAGTTACCACAACACTGAATGTGTCTATATACTGTATATGTGGTACAGTTGGCATGACAGTTGTATGCAAAAAAATCTATAACGCCTTTATTTATTCATTCATTAATTTATTTATGCATTCATTGTCAGCTTTTACCACGTGTTGCTGTTTTCAACCACAATTTTCTCACTATTCTTGCCTTTGGGTCTGTGTGTTTTATGTATTATGCACTCAATAAAAATATGTTTTTACCATGTTTTTCAAAGAACAATAGCTAAGGCCAATGAAACTCCAAGGATTAGCAAACGTCAGTCATCAGTCATAACATCATTACAGCAGCATGACCCCATGGTTAGTTTCTGAGTTACTTTTATTCAGTCTCGAAATTCAAAATGTAAATTGTTACTTTTGGGACATTTGTGACTCAGGCCAGGGTTCATCCTGGATGTTGTTATATGGTGCGCGTAGTCACCTACTGTAAACACATGCAAAAATCCCGGGTTTCACTTTCATGTTTACAAGCTGGCCTTTGGCTTCTTTCCCCATGGAAAGCCTGTGGTGGCTGCAGCTGAGGCGACACAACAATTACTAAATCTGTCCACGTACAGTTCACTGGTCTTACCCACACACGGCTCTTAGTGCACATCCCGCGTCCCTGGAGGAGGGGATGTCTCTGAATTGCCTCTCCTGGGGTTCCTTCTATTTTTTCTTTTTACTCACAATTTAGGTGTTAACGATTGTTTTTTTTAGAGTATTTTTTCCCTGTTTCTTGGGGTTGGAAATGTGCTGTTGTGGTGCCAATAAAGTATATGCTATCCTGTGAGCAAACTGACTCGTTATATATGGTCCTTTTTAGAATGATAAATTACTGACACGTTAGGATTGATAGCGTCGTAAAATAAGTTTGTTTTAAATATAAAAAAACGTTTTTTCAATGTCACGTAAACGTAGAAGTGATTCTCTCTGATGTGAACTTAAGTAACAGTACTAATTAACAATAAAGAGAGTTGCACTTATAAGATGTGCAGGTCTGCTCTTCTCATTATGTTTTTGTAAGAACTGGAGTTGTAGCTGATTCACTCACCTCTTTCAAATGAGACACACAGGATACACATACAACAACAGCGATATGTGGGTAAATGACTTGCCTGAAACATTTGCTTTGAGCAATTATAAATATTTATATAATATATATATATATATATATATATAAAATATTTGTTTTCCTCCCTTTGGCTGAGCGCTGTGTAGCCTGTAGCTCTGGCTCTCTCTCTGAACGTTGAGTCCATCTTTGATTGTCTGCCTCTGAGATGGAGGAGGCTTCTCTGGAAAACCTCTGAACGATGCAGCTTAAACTTAGAAAGAGAAGAAAAACATCAACTCACACGAGCTGATACACTTTTGAGCTCAAATTGCCCATGACACACACGGAAAATTCCCTTTCTTCACAACATGACACTTCTCCCATCATCTCCCCTGGGTGGTAGTTGATCAGTAACAAAAACAAACTGGGGTAAAGTGTTAAGGTACAGTGCGTACTTTCTGTTCATTGCTAAAAATATCCAATATCATCCTTCTCTTCTCACTAGGAATATTTCTATGTGACACCACCTGGATTTACAAAATAAGACAAGTAGGGCATTGTAGCCATCCAGTGGTTGTCATATAAGGCTAAGTGACTTTTGGTTGAAGCTATTTTGATGCTGTTCACATGTTATTTACATCACAGACCCTCCTGCCATGTCTTGTTCCGAGCACGTCAGATGTGTGTACATATGTTTTCATTGTGTGTGTGTGTGGGTGTGTGTGTGTAGGGGACTGTCTCCCTGATGTTTCATCATCCCAAATAATCATCCAACAGTCATCCGTGAGATGCGATTTCCTTTAAACAATAGCAGGCCAGTTCGCCTCGCTGACCCCAACCTCTCAGCAGAACAGAACACACACACTCGCGCGCGAGCACACACACTTACACACAAACACACACTCAGTTCGCATTAACAGCAACACATGCACATGTAAATACACATCCAGCCTCTGCAGCTCAGCCTCCATCAGGGCAGTGACACAGTCTCTTTATGTTGCTGCTTATTTAACTGCCTCCTAAACAGACTTTAATAACCGGGGCCAACAGCTTGTCAGCGCTGCTGTTCCCTCTCGACCTTAACTGTTGGATAGTCAGGAAGACACAGACTAATACTAATGGTTTCCCTGCCAAGAGAAAAGGGGGACGTTATTGTGAATGCCCCAAACCTGTCTTTAACAGAAATTATTGTAATTTTGTTGAAAAGAATGACTTGAAGAGTTTGGTTGGCCTACTTTGAGTGCCGGTGATGATACAGCTGGATCCAGCCAAACACAATGCATTGCTGCAGTAGGCTGTCGGTTCAGATTTATGCTGGACGGACTGGAACAGAGTCCACATTTCTCTTAAAATCTTCTATTTTTTCAGTGCTGCTTTGTGCATGTCACATCACCAGTCAATCAAACATGCGTTTTTTTCTCTCTTGGATTTCCTGTAAAATTCTGATATATATCATGCATTTCACTGGCTTCATTAACATTAACTTTCATTCATTTTAACACCACGTTAGGGTAAAGTGACTAAAATAACACACAAATGTCCGAACATTTATCCAACAGCATGTTTCAGCTGAGATCTTGTAGGATATGCCTTACTCAACAACAGGTGCATGAAGGAATTTCATTCTTACAAAGTCTTTCACCATCTTGTCAAATTTCTCTCAATCAAACGCTAAATCATTTGAAGAATTACTGTTCTACAAAGCATTCATGGACTGAAGGGGAAGTGACAAACTGCTGCTGAAATTCATATAAACCCTAAAATTATACGAAAAAATGTCATCTTGATATTTGATTCTTTAAGCTCAGTGAAATGGCAGAAGACATTCAGCATCTGCTGTACTCAGGGTGTATTGGTGCTGACTGGATGTCATAGTCTATGACATGAAGTATCAGTAGTTTATCTCTGAAAGTGGAAAATGATTTAACGGTACTGAAGTGATCCCTCATGTTATGATACAGCATGTACTACATATTTTCTAGTATTAGTATTATTATATTAGGATTTTCATAGCTTCCTGTTGATTAAATTATACAATTAATGTTGAGATGGAAGAAAAAAGCGTGCATTGTTGCAGATGAGGTCCTATTTGACTAATTATCACAGCAGCATGACTGACCTCTAATATGAGTAGACATGGTGAGCTGGACTTGAGTGATCTCAGGAGGGGAAAATCTAACAGCAGTCAGGCAACATGCTGCAGACATCCCTCTGTTGCTTCTATTGTGTGCGACCTCTCTGCTAATGAGACAGTGAGTGAGTTGAAGGGAGCTAAATATATGGGATGTACAGAGAAGGATCATCAGGCAGTAAAACATGAGCGACGAGTACCTTTCATCACTCACTAATTCCACCTATACAGCCAAGTGATGGATCGCTGCGAGGAATCACAAGCTTAACTAGTCTGTGGGTCTCTTCGGGTAGACTTTCTTTATTTTGACTAAAACCTAACAATAATACTTGAAATGTAGCTAGACAGTAGGCTAGGAAGGAAGTGAGGTTGGACGATTTCATATTGGAACTAAGCCCATAGACGAGACATCACCTTTTACCCGGATTCGCTTTCTCCTCCTCTGTCCCACAGACTGTTCCCTGTACAACAAATACACAGTCTCACAGAGATGTTGTCTACTCTTCGGTCTTACCTTCAACCAATTTTCAAGCTTTACCTGCTCGGTTTCAAGGTTATCTTGGCTCAACTGCTCAGCAGACCTTTCAAGTTGCCAGGTCGGTTCAACTCCCTGTAACTAAAGTGTAACGCACCCACAAAGATAAGTTGTGTATTATTCAGAGATGTTTCTCAGTTAGTTGGTTTTGTGAGTAATGAGCTATACGCCGTAGTTGTTCGATTTCATGTAAATTAGTAAACTGCGCTACTATTCACCTCTGTGTGAGCTGTCACTGCGGCGCAGTAACTACTAACGCATGTTAACATTAAGCTAATGCTAACTGTTTGGTAGCTGGTCTGAGAGTAAAGGTTGAAACATGAATGAAATAAAGTTGCCTTATATGTTATATTATGCTTGTGCCTTATATATGCCGAATTCACCAGAAGACTTAAACGGTTCCTTGTAACCTAAAAGTATTATCCAGAGCCTCTTTGTTTACGCTGAGCGACGTGGGTAACGTTAAATATTAAGTTTTCACTTTCTATATCGCAGTACAGTATGAACTTTAGCTGTTATTCGTAAAAGGAGAACCTGTCCCGGGCAACATATGATCATTATCGTGTTGGTACTGTACGTACTGTAATCACTATTAGTGAATTTAATTAGCGAAGTCCCTCAATACGAGAGACACATATATTGATTACATACAGTGAGTTATTTTTTCAGTCGTTTAACGACGTTAAAGTAACTTTATTAAATCGTAAGACACAGTAAACTTAAAAATACCACAGGGATCTAAAAACTTAGATAAAGTTGCCCTAAGTTTCATGGTCTATCTACAGGACAAGGACGTGTGTCTTATAAAAATGGCAGCTTCCTTATCAAATGACATCCTTCCTGATATCTGTGTGCCCTCTTCTGCCTCTGCTAGTGATGCCCAGACAAGATGGCAAGGTTGCCATAGTGACAGGAGGAGGCAGGGGAATTGGCTATGAGGTAGTCCGCCACATGGCCAGACTGGGGGCGCATGTTATCATAGGTACAGTATCCAGCACCACACTACTGACACACAAACACACTGGAGATACAAACCTTTCAACAGCACATTTTTCTCAAAAGATGGTTTCTTCTTTCTTCAGGTTTTATGTATAAAAACAATGCTAATTATTAAGTTTTATACTTTACAGTTAAAAAAACAAAAATGCAACAGAGAAGGAAGAACTATAATATTTAATGGTACCATTCTTATAGATGAAAGCAAGTATAAAAGTGAATTTAATATAAAAGATTTAGAAGTCAGGTTAACCTCAGTAGATGGTGAGAATTGTTTTTCAGACTCCACTCTCATTCATCTTCCCGACTCGTAGACACTTCCTTGTTCTCTATTTCTCAGTTGTTGTTTGATTTTACTTATGTTGAAAAGCCTTTTCTCCTTTACACTGTATCAGTCATTGGGCATTGTATTGCATTGCACTTGCTGGCCTTGACAACTGTATTTAACATTTGCACACCGCAGGACAATTATTATGTTGTTGTTGACAAATCTGTGTGGATATCTGATTCACCAGTCACAAATACACTATCAACTCTGAACTGTTAAAGCATGTGGGATGATGAGCCTAGTACAGCTGAAAGGAGAGGGAGCTTTGTTGGTTAGGATAGACAGAAAAATGCAGGCTACATATACAGCTTCTAATAATAAAGTGATTTGTATTGTACAGTGAACAGAAATGTGTAGCAGCAGTAACAGTCAAACAGAAGGCATCCTCTGTGTGTGCCTGTCACTGTCAGAGATCCTTTACTAGTATCAGATGGTCCACAGCGTGTTCAGATGCCTCTCGACTCCCTGTTGATCCGGAATAACAACAACAGTTTTCATCATTGCTCTGCTGTGAGATGATGTAAAGGCTATGCTTGAATTAAAAGGCTGTCATCAAAACTTGTGTTAGAAGCAGATTTAGGATCTTATGGGATCTATCATTATTTTGTTATTTAAAATAAAGACTTTCATAACTAAAATACCAAATACCAAAAATATATGTAGAGTGAGTGTAAACAGTTTTTTTTGTGTTAATTTTTCCAAACTTTCAAAGTGTTGCAGGAAGGATTGCTTTATCAATGTTGTGTATCTTTGCTGTGACGTAGCCATGTTGTGACTGGTGAGCCGAGGCAACAAAGTTTTTATTGAGCAATAATTTCATTTCTGATACAGTGTGGAATAAGTAAAAGCTAGTTGCGATGCTCTGTGTAGCCTCACAAACTGTGAGGCTGACGTTCACTGTCTGTGAACGTCAGCTTAAGAAAATACATTCACTCATGACTCTACCACCCACTGTGATGTCAGTCAGAAACATTACCAATTATCATAAGAATTTATTACCGTCCTGACAGTTTCAACAAAAAACGACAAAAGCGGAATTATTACACTGTAAAAGTAGAATTTGTGTATCTGAGATTCGGCCCAAACAATGCTGTTCAGTGGCAACTGGAAAAAGAAAACCTTTCTCCCTTTGGGTTAACTCACTATTAACGGCATTTGTCAAACAAAGCTACAACATGTAAACAACTATTTAACTGATCTGCTAATTATAATCTTGCCAACTATATCAGAAATACTGTTTTTATCCTGTTCCATTACATCCGTAGTTTCCTCTGTGGTGGAGACACAGAAGTGGTGAAATAGCATTGTGTTTAATTGCTTGTATTGTTATGCTTTGTTCTTTTGTCTGGAGGGGTCTGTTTGGGATTTGTTTGAGGATCTGCATTTTCTTTTTCATCCAGCAATTCTCTCAGCAACACTCGAGAACTGGCAGCTGAGCTAACTGCCATTAGCATCTCCTCACTCCATTGGGGGTTTATGTCATTTTTGCTTCGCCCATAAAACTAAGCGGTTCAAGTTTGAGTCTTTACTTTCTATTTTTAGTCTACTGTTACAGGGTTTGGTTTCAACTTAACTCCGTTGTCAGGTCATCAGAATAAACCACACAACTCTTTTAGGTTTGCGGTGGCTGTCACTAGTAGTTGTTGCTGTGAAGTAGTTTCCATTTTTCCAAGAACAAAGCAGCAGTGGTTTGCACATGAATTATCAACACAGAAGTTGGAGAATGCTGTATGAATGGCCCAAATTCCCTGTAAATTAATGCATTTTGGACAGATAGGTGGTAGGAAAACCTATTGCTTCAAATTAAATTCTAAACATCTGTGGACAGTAGGAAACTCAGCACACTTAGTGTGATTTTAGTCTAAAACAATTTCTTCCATAACATTGTTCACACTTCCCTTGAAAGAAATTGATTTCATGGTGTGTAATAAAAACTTGCAGACCATTGCACAATTAGCTGCTGTAGATTTTTGTAAGTGAAAAGATGGGCTCAAGCAATTAAATCCTTTAGATTGATGTCAGATGGGATGGGGGGGGGATGAATCAGTACGACACAGTTTATATAAACGTACAAAAAGTGTGTCAGTTGTTTGATCTCTAGATTAAGCACTGTGGAGAGAGCATGGTCCCACCTACTGACACAGAATTTTCTGTAGTGAGGAGAAGCCTTTTTACACCAATGTCATGTCTCATCACATTTCTTATCTCGCAGCGCTGGTTTTTGTAAAGCACTTTGTAAATGACAGTAAATGTTAAAAAGTTACTGTAGCAGACATGGAGAGAGCATCTACGATTGCATTACACTACATTACTACTACATCTACTATAAAAATACATTGTTATTAAGTTAATATGAGTTGATATATGAGAATACTCACCTCAAACATATTGGCAAATATTGAAGTAGATGTGGTATTTGCTATTCCCACCAAAGCCAAGACCATTATCTTTGAAATCTAAACTTTTTTCTTGTATTTATTTTTTTTTAACTTCAGACTAGACGTGAAAACGTAGCATGTTGAAATACTTTATAAATGCTTTTTAACATTACATTAACTTGAGTGTTGTTGCGATTGTTTTTATGTAGCCATTCATTCACATTATTCAAATGTTTGACCACAAAATTGTTAGTTTTCATATCTATTAAAGATATAACGTGTGGTAATATGTGGTAAAAAGAAAATATAAATTAAAATCAACACCTTATATAACAATACTTTTGATATTACGTAATAAAGATACTAAAGATAGGTGACAGACACAAGCAATAATGAATACTGTCAGCTACTGTATATAGAGCAAAGTTGTCAGTGAAATAGTTTTGTGTAAAACCACACTTTATGTGCAGCACCTTACAGCTTCACGTTGCCATGCACAGAACAGCAATGTATGCATTTTCATATGCTTGGCTCCCAGGGCAAGACGGCGTTTTCCATTCAGTTCACGAACATCAAAACTTTGAAGAGCACTTTATCCATTCAGTGTGCGTCACGCAAAGCCAGTGTCAGAGTATTCTTGGAGATGGTTTCAGCAGAACATAAACGAGTTTTGAACACTACGTATATGCACACACACAAAAATAAATACACCAAAAAAATGTAAGTGTCTGTTGTAGTCCCAGATAATCCTATGTGTATTGAAGCTGATTCCACAGGACTCTCAGTGTGTTTCAGTTTCACATATCCCCATCTCTTGAGATAATTCGTGAAGTGAGAATATTTATAGTAAAGTGGATTCGTCTCTGGTATTGGAGTGGATGCATATTTCAGGTGGAGTGGTAGCATAGTGCTTGTGTGAGGAGAGTTTATGGTTTGAGCCTCTGCGCTGTCTAATACCAGAGTCGAATGTTAACCAGTGTGGAATTGCTCTTCAAGTGTTTTTGATTTAAAATGATCACTTTCAGAGTATTTTTAAGTTATGATAGTGAAACGGAAATTAATCTGTGTTAGAAAGTGTAGCCTTTGCAGATGCAAATATGTTTTAGACTGAAAATAAAAAGTATTGAATGGTAAAATGCATTAATTTGACTGGCAGAGCTGGAAATGAAATGATGAAATGTGTTTAAACAAGTTGGTTTAACAAGCTTTAGTTTTATTTAATTTTCCAACAAAGATAAACACAGTCATTGTGATCTTTACTGTCTAAGGTAACAAGAAAACACGTACCTAAATATAATACCAAGACTTTGAGACTTTTATTATTTAGTGATTAGACATTTTTGTCTATAGACAATATAATTTGTTATTCAGATTACAGACAAATATCAGCATTTACCTTCTTCTCTAATCAGTACCAACATCTTGCATTTTATTAAGCATGACTAAAGGCAGATGTCAATGATGACAACAAGAATAGTTTATTATCCTTTAAATGTGTAGTAAAATACCTGAATGCATTGCTTCATTATTTTAGTCTGAAAAGAACGATTCAATTATGTATCCATCAAATAACACATTTTCATGTGTGGAATTGCCAAAAGGCCGCGACCCGAATTCGGATTAAGCGGTAGATAATGGATGGATGGATGGAATTGCCAAAAGGAAATCATCTTTGCCCTACGTGACAGAGGAAGAAAAGTTCTCTTGAGGCCAAATTAGTTACATTAAACTGATTTGATTATGATGATATTAAACAGTCGGTCATGCTGCTGTAATAGTTGTTTTTTTTTATTCTCCTTAACTAAAAGGTGTTTGAGTTTACCAGATTTACCGTGGGAAATGTTCTTGTCCATTTTCACAAAAAAAGCCAGCTCTTGTAAGTGGTGAGAAATTGCATTCTTCACACACTATGCCACACTAAGAATGGGCAGCGGTGCACAAAAAAGAAACCAAAGTAATGATAGGCTTTATGAATCCCCACTATCTGGTACCACAAAATACATGTCAGGTACAAAACCAAAAGACCCACATTAAGATGATGACCTCATCTTAATCTTAATGTGTATTATTAGTGGTTAGTTATTACAGAACACATAACTCTGTGCTACACATCCATCTGAAGAAAATATTGCATTTTACATCCAAAGTCTGCATTACCGAACCTAGATTATGACTCGCTGACACCCTTACATTGCAAAGATTATCTTCATGGACCTGGATCACACACTGTCATACACACACTGTCAATGCACAGAGCTTGGCGAATTATTGCTTTGCATAGGACTCCAGGGAAAACATGCATCGCTAACCAAGGCATCGATAACGTTTTTTTAACACATGACATTGTTGTGGTAGGTTGTCAGGTTATTCTAGGTTCTAACTTTGTACATTATATTTCTGTCGGTTATGTGATTCTTGCAGCTATAGACAGTCAAAACAGAAACTGGACTCCATTTTCAGTATTACACAGCTGTCTTTACAATGTGTTCTATATGATTCTCTTTTGACCTTTTTTGCCCAGCAACAGCCAAGCGCACTGACTGTGCGCACCGTATTAATATGATGTTGTCACAGTGAAGATTCCAGGGTTGGTTGGGAAAATAAGAATATTTTTTTATTATGTATATATCTTGTAACTTTCTTACTCTGTATCACCCTCGGTTTCTTCATTTGTTCAGCTGCAGTGAGATTATTTTAATGAATTAATTAGGTTACATTTTCAACCCGCAGCCCAAAATATTTAGTAGGCAAATTATTTCCTCAGGCCATATTTTTAATAAGTGACTATTTTAATACAGAACTTTGACCATAAGCAGTTGTTAAATGTGTATTTAATGATATGCAGCGTTCTCAGTGGCTAGACTCAGTATAATAGTATAGAAGCCTGCTGAAAAGCATCTGTTTGTTATACCAAGAAAACTGTATTTGTGTGGGATTAGTGTGCGTCTGCCCTCTAAGTCTGTGTTTATGTGACCATTGTGGCACATTGTCCTGAAGAGCTGCATCCTTCTGCCCAGCCTGAACCACAGTGCATCAGGGTAAATGATGCTGTGCCCTTGAAAAGGCCTGTATGATAATCCAAGATTAGTGCGTCTGTCTGTGTGTTTGTGTGTAGCTAGTGTAGGCTTTTTGTGAGTGAGAGTTTTAAAAGGTAGTTTGTGTGTGTACATATTCAGCGTATATGCAGCCAATGTGTGATTGTACTGTATCTCTTTACTGTATCTATCCTGTGTGTGTTCACAAATGCATGAGGAGCTGTTAATTTGACAATATCTTTTTCTCTTGATCTTTCGTGTCACTGTTTTAATGTATTTAATGTCTTCTTCGTTGAAGAAGAGTTCATTTGTATGCAGACACTTCTGTAAACAGAAAGTCCTTCCTGTGCCAGAGAGTCAGTGACTGTATCTTTCTCTAGGGCGTCTGTGCGTGTTAAAAATATTAAAATATCTCATGTTCCTAATATGTCTGACTAGAACATTAACGCAGTTTTGCAAAGTTTTCGGACATCTTGGGTACTGTCAAGATTTTTTCAATATGAGCCACCTATTGTGCAGTTAATTTACTTACTTGTCTACCACCCACTATTAAACACCTATGGAGATGCGCTTACACATATTTTATAAAGTATATTTTTAAAGTATCGAACATTATTTGAAACCGTGTCCACAAACAAGCTCTTTACTGAAGCTGATGAATTTCCTCCTATATAAACCTAAATTAAAGTCATTGTTAAGTTTCATAAATGTTTCAAAATCTAAATTTTAAAGTTTGTGAGAAGGACTCTTCATTTGATGCACACTTTTTGTAAATATTTTTTTACAAGATGAAAGAATAAAGGACAGACGACAACAGAAAACGCCAGACATTGTATTAATCTGTATGTGTGTCTCCTTCTTTTTCAGGTGGGAGGGATGAACAGGAGGGTCTTGCAGCCGTCAGAAGGATCTGCGAAGAGTACAAAGAGGCCAAAGGTAACTTTGAAAAACATGCGTGCACAACCACACACAAGCATGCCAAGGGTTGTGCACACATGCACTTGTTTCAGTATGCCAATATTTGAAGATAAAGGGCAGAGCTGCAGCAGAGTGGTTCTCTCCGGATTGTTTTTACAGTCTTTACCAGGCACACACACACACACACACATATAATTGCACACATCCAGTTTTACACAGAAACACAGACGGAGCTTCCATGCCGGTTATACAATGTCAGGAGTGTTTTTAAAGCACAATGGGGAAGAGGAGGATACAAGGGAAATGACTATAAGACCAAGACAATGACAATGAAGGGAGATGAGTCAACTAAAATACGGGGGTGTGGTTGGGGGGTAAAGCCATGAAAGGAAGCAGGGGGACGAGGAGAACATGACAAATAGCCAAAAGTGGAGGCGCAGAGGAGGTGACTGAGATGAGATGGGATAAATGATACTAGTGAAGACATTTATTATGTCATTGACTAAAGCTTACACCTCCCACATTGAAAAATAGTTTCGGTTGACCTTCACAGAAACATAAATTCCACTGTAGACTCATGACTAAGAAGCCTCATAAGTTATCCTTTCTGTACCTAATGGCCTTGAGACTTAACCACCTTGGTGTGTCAGTATCTCATTACCCCAGGGGATGTTCAGTCATTTTTACTAATGCAAAAAGTCATGTTGAGATGACCTAATCAACATTGATACAAAGTAACGAAAATAATCACTAAATTTAAATAATAAGAATAATAATAATTCCAAATATCCTGGAACTTATCTATAATTTATGCATTGATTTATCTAAAGAGAGCCTTAATATTTTATTTAATACATTGTTCAACTGAATGATACCCACTCTATATCAGAAAAATCACTGATCATCAGACAGCAAACAGCAAATCTGTTAACGTTGTTTTTGTTAATATTTCAAATTCTCATTGATAAGAAGTTATGCATTATATTAAATGTTGCACTGGCAGTTGGAAGGCAAGCTGCGGTTTGTGTTGCTTTGCCTTGCAATGGAGAGCAGGGGAAAGCCAGCTGGCTCAGTCTCTGCTTGTGTGTAAGTGGCTGTCAGGTACAGAGACATCGGCCATGTAGCTGGTGTCATTGAAGTCGATTTCCCTGGACGGGGCCATGGTGGAATTGATTACTTCTTTTGTAATTGGCAGGCACAGAGGCTTGGCTGTCTGTAGCCACATGCTTATGCACTGAATGTGAATGTGTTGATGTGTGTGTTTGAATGTGTTTGAATGAGACGAGGCGCTAATGGATTCTCATTAGCATGTAAAGCAGGAGCTTTAAACATCTCTGTCCAAACGCCCTTTGGCATCCATTCTAGTGTTTGCACATTTGTCTCTTCTTAGAAATGGAAGACAGTTCATAATGGTTGGCATACTGGGGACTTTTGTAAAGGTCCTTCAGGACAGTAAATTTGGTTCTCATTCAGTTATTCTTCCATTCAAAAATTGACTGAATGAGATTATAAATCTGGCATCTCTGTGCCAACTTTGTGTATTTCACAGTTTTCTATACTCTACCGACCATCCGATACCAAAACATTGTTGAGTTCAATGACTAGCACAAATTCACACTATAACCTGTGCTTGTGGAGCACAAAGTAAACTTCATTGTTGTGTATTTAAAAATACCTGGAGGGGAACTGACATACATGCTTACATAAATATGTAAAGGTGTGTTTCATCCCATTTCGTATCATGCAACAATGTCTTGCCCAGTGTTAAAAAGGTGCTGTCCCCAGAAAATCCCAAGTACAATCCTGGAAATATGCTAATGACTTTAGACTGCAAGTAGGCTTTAGTAAATGAGGCTTACAGAATTTTACTTTAAATTATAAATACACGCACACAGATACAGGATATTTCTGTATTTTTGCCACAGGCACTGCTGTCTGTCTACTAACTTTAGTCACGGTGCACTTGAAAGTAACACTTTCTGCCTCAAACCATAGGCCTAGATTAACAGTGTGAAGCAAGCGAACCTGTGAGTGTGCGTGTGTGTGTTTGTCTGCTTAATGCACACTGAAATTTCTCAGTTTAGGGAACCCAGCTGCTCCTCTCTCACAAAACTGCTGCTATTTTACCAAAGCACTTTCACTCCAGTTCACATCATTTTTAGCTACATTTGTTTTCATTAAAATCAGTCATTAAAGTAATCAAACCAGTCACTTCAAAGTTGAAAACTGCGAAAACATTGACCTTGTTTGAGTAAATATGTTTCTGTGCAAATGCAAGCATGTAATTGTGTGGATGTGAGTGTTTATTTGTATTAGTGGTGTGTTATCTCTGTAAGGCAACCCTTCATTATACACAGATTTGAATTTAGAGCTGTTTTAACTTGGAAGAGTATCATACTGATACTGACACTACAAGCTGGAGTTGACTGGGTCACCAGCCAGCCTTCTCTCTCCCACATCGGAAGAATAAAAACGTCTGTGGAAGAGCTCATACTGGCAACATGCCCAGACCTAATATTCTTGGATATCACTGTGTTGTTTATCAGACAGCTGAAAGTGAAACTATTTATACTTTCTTGTCTGGGTCTCATAAGAGGTGGTTTCAGAGAAGACAGTTCATTCATCCTTTTATATTTTTATTCTTTATTTAGACAGTGTTGTTGAGAGGGCGAGAGGGGAGGTGAGACGCTGTAGTGGGATATGATGCAGGATGTTAGAGGGATTCAGAAAAATTTTAAAATACAAAAAAAAAAATATGGAGATGACTTAGTCACAGTAAAACCACCTATTTCTGGTCCAGAAAGTTGTGGAAAACTGAAAGAAAAGCATTTCAAGGAAGCTGTGCCTTCAGTAATTCATCTGTCGCCTTTTTGCATTTATAACTTACACTAAACATATTTATTATTATTTTTATCAGCCCTGCATATAGGCTAGGGGGGATTCTAGCCCATTCCTTACAGAACAGCTCAGCTCAGAGATGCTTTTTGGCATCCCTGCATGAACTCCCTCCTTCAGGTCACTCCACAGCATTTCTATATGATTATGGTTATGTCTTTGACTTGACCATTTCAAAACACATTTCTTCTTCTACCATTTTTAGGTAGAACTACTTCTGCATTTGATGTTATTATCTTGCTGTATGCTCCACTTTCTATTGAGGTTTAACTCATAGATTGAAACCTTCATGTTTTCCTGTTGCCCATACAGTACATGAATTCCCATCACTGATGGAATTCATAGCTCCATCAATGATAGCAAGCCATTCTCGTCCCAAGACAGCAAAGCAGTCCCAAGCTGTCATAGTTACACCATTATGCTTACAGTTGAGATAATGGTCCTTATGCTGGGATGCAGTGTTTGGTTGTCGCCAAATAAAACACTTCATACAGTACAATCCAAAAAGTTCTTCTTTATTTGAATATTTCAAATAATTCAATAATTCCAGCAGCCCTCTGGTTTGACCCTTAGCAAAGACCGGCTTGGTATCAGTGCTCAGTTTAAAAATCTGCATCTCTGATGTTATGGGAGTACATTAGTGCCTATAGAATGTGTACCTTGTGCATCTGGAAAGGCACTATAAAGCCTGGTATTAGAGCAGCATATGCTCCCATCAAGACATCCTTTCAAGGACAAGGTCATTCATATTTCAGCAGAACAATGTTAAACCGCATACTGTATCTATGACAACAGCATGGCTTCGTAGTAGAAGAGAGTTGGGATGCTACACTGTGTAAACATGACCCTGTCCAGACTTATTTTGAGACATGCTGCTGCCACCAGTTTTAAAATGAACTTATTTTTTCTTAAAATTGTAAATTTTTCTTGTTTATACGTTGTGTGTTTTCTATGTTTTATTGTGAATAAAATACAGGTTTATGACATTTGCAAATCATTGCATTCGGTTTTTATATAGATTTTACACAGCATCCCAACTTTTGTTAATGCTGTTTTGAACTTCAATAAAAGATCTGTGGTCTGTTGGAAAGCAAATACATTCAGTGTGTTTACCAGTGATGCATTTTAATATCAGATTTAAGTGTTATCTAGCTTAACTGTGTCTACTTTAGTCACAATCAAAACAAAAAAAAGAAGCGTTTCAGGGTACATTCCACTGCTTGTTTTCAGTCTTATATGTTGGGGGTAGAAAGTGTTGGGATAGAAACATCAGACAGTTAAAATGCAAAGACAGGGCTATTTTTGTAAAAGAGGAAATAGTAAAAAGAAAAGAAAGGTGATGGTGTGCAACTCTGAAGCAGAGTTAGAAATCGCTACTCTTCCATGAAACCAGCTTTTGACTTTTGCCCTCTTCAGGAATTCACAAGTCATAAATGTGACATGGTGCATTCAAGTGTTTTTGTTTGGAAGAAATAGCAAAAAGCACTCTATACCAAAAATGTTTTTTTTTTGGCATTACTATGTCCTATGGGCAAACAATAACAAATATGGCACCATAACCGTTCACATGGAGTAGGCCTTTTTCACTGTCATAGTGGGAGAACCAAGGTCTTATTAAATAACATTAACAGTGTCTTGTTCTGGTAAGTATGTTCCACAGCTTCACAATACAAATGTGATCAGTATTATCCATTCATTATCTATATCACTTATCCTGTAGAGGGTGGTGGGGGCACTGGAGCAGACTGAAACTGGATTCACTGTTGTAGCTTGGTGTGAATGTACAAATGCAAAGTGTCTGCACAGAATCAATACTCTACAACAACTTTATACTGTATGACAGAGTAATCAACTCACATCTAAGAAAACCTCCACCGTTCTGTGTTTTATTTTACTTTTCTTACCATTTGAATAAAACACTCACATCTACTTTGCTATTGAAGTACATTAACTCAAAACTGATATTTTAAGTAATGATTTGATTTGCAGGCTTTCAGAGCCAGTGAATGGATCTTGGGGATCTTAAACATGGTGTGTTTGTGTGTTTCTCCAAAGGAATTTTTGTGTCATCAGTTTCAAAATATTTCTTTGTGACAAAAACAGTCACTGTGTTTAGATATTAAGTCAAAGAAGCTGCGTTTACAGAATATCCTGGGGTCTTAATTGATGTTGGGCAACAGTAGGCCAATGCTCAATCAATGGTATTTCACTACCAGTGGGCTGTCTAGATGTGAGTGGCCTGTCTGAAAAGGCTCTGCCTCAGGGGAGTCCACTTAAGAGGACAGGAGACGGCTGACATGCACGACACACACACACACACACACACACACACAAACAGATGTACCTGTTTTCAGGCTGTTGCACATGAGCACAAACAGACGCTTGCTTACTGGTACATACAGCTTGAATGCACACACACACACTGAGGCAAATGTGCACTTACGGTCACGGTCATTCAAATGCACATACCTGCTCTTTTTGCTTCTGTCTTTTCCTTTCTCCTGGAGCCTTTGACACACTCACACAGTGTTTTTATAGTCACGTGGGCAATATATGTTTGCATTTCCTTGCCCCCAACCCTGCCCTTCACCATCACAACTAAATGCCCCAGCCTTCAGATAGTCCTTTGAGGTTGTGAAGAATGACCAAAATGTCAATGGTGTCGAGCTAGGATTTGTGCACAGAATGTAATAAAGACATGTACGCTCATACACTCACTCAGCAGTAGGTGAGTGGCATGGCTTGGAGATAATACCGTTATCAGACCTTCATCGCAGAAGACTGCACTCTCACCTGTTACAGCTGCCTTTTTCTTCTTTCTGTCCATGTCCATTATGTTTGGCCCTCTACAGAGTTACTTGGGTTATAGGGACGAACAATGTATTAGATGTATATACGCATGTCATTTTCTTGAACAATCTGATCTTGGTGAAGTTAGTTGAGCCTATAGTAGAAATTACTATAAATAATCTAACCAATGGCAATTTTGAATAGAAATTACCTGCTAAATGCTTAAAAGGTTTGTTATTTCAAGCAACAAAGAAGTACTTTCCAAGTAATGTAGTTTAAGATTTAATATAATAGTTTAAGATTTTAGAGATTTCAAGATTTCATATCATTTTCCAAGAAAAGCGGCATTGGGTCCTCATTTGTCCACCAGCACATAGCTGAAGGACAGAATTGTCTTGTGTGATCTTGAAGCAGCATATAGCGCGAAACGTTTCAGTCAGCGATAATGAGGATCCTCCCAGTCCCTTATTTAAGATTTTCATTGTTTACATTCTCACTGGCTTAATGCTCATGTTTAATGCACTTTACTGTAGAAGAAAATAATACCACCACTCTTTGGTAGTAAACCTCTGTCTACCCCAGGTAACCATTCAAAAAAAAAAATAATAATAATAATACGGTGTGGAACAAAGTGATTTAGTTTGAAAAATATACATAAACCAAGCGTTTCTGATTAGTCTTTTAGTACTAATATTTCCTGTCTAGAAGTCTGCATAACTGAACTCAATGCGCATACAGTGGAGGGTAGAGGTACGATTTAAAACATTTTTTGAAGAGATGAGATTTCAATTTACTGCTTAAGATTAGAAGTGACTCTGCAGTCCTGTGAGGATTGGGAAGGACAAGACAAAACAAAACAGGGAAAGACCAAAAAACAGAAGTGTAGTGCTGCAAGTATTGTAGTGTGAGAACCCTCTGAGATGATTAATGCACTCTTTGATGTCTTACGCTAAAATGGCTCACAGAAATAATCCGTTTAAAGTGGCTCTGGTGTGTGTGTGTGTGTGTGTGTGTGTGTGTGTGTGTGTGTGTGTGTGTGTGTGTGTGTGTCTCCATTCCAGTGGAGTTCAAGAAACTGGACCTAGCCTCTTTGCAGTCTGTCCGTCACTTCGTCCAGAGCTTCAAGCAGCGGGGTCTGCCGCTAAACATCCTGGTCAATAATGGTGAGTGATGGAAATGTCACATTCCAGCCATATGTGGGTTGTACACCATATACAGTATATATGTGAAGTATTTAGTGAGAAAAGTAAAAATCTTCTATACAGCACATACTGTAGATGCTGTCATCCAAATGAATCTAAAATTATCTCAGTTTTATGCAACAGGTTTTGCATGTTGTGTACCAGGCTGGCTCATAAGTTGTGTACCCTCCACTCCTGGTAGATGAGCATCGACACAACCTGTTATGTACCAAATCTGTTCAAATGAATAGATTTTTAAATGGATGTTATTTACCTTTATTAATAATAGAAATGTTTCAACCATTTATCTATTGCTTTTGCAATCTGATTAAACACTCCACAACTTTTTATGTTATGTGTTAGGGTTTCATATTAAGACTTATTAAGTTAGGCCTGCCAGAGAATTTGAAGTTATTATGTTTGAAATATACTCACACATCAAATGCTGAAATGCACTTGTATGTGCTTGAAATGTTTGTGTGCCAAGCTGGTGTCATGCTGGTTCCAGAGGGCCATACTGAAGATGGATTTGAGCAGCACTTTGGGGTGAACTACCTGGGCCACTTCCTATTGACCTGGCTCCTTCTGGATGCACTGAAGGATTCTGGGAGATGTGGTCACTTCTCCCGCGTGGTCAACGTCTCCTCCTCTGCCCACTGCATCGGCAATATCAGCATAAATGATTTAAATAGCTGGTAAGTTATGAAGGAATGGTTACTTACAAACATAAATTGCTTTCTAGATGTGCTCGAGGGCGGCACGGTGGTGCAGTGGTTAGCACGGTCGCCTCACAGCTAGAAGGACTCGATCGATTCCCGGGGTCGGCCGGGTGCCTTTCTGTGTGGAGTTTGCATGTTCTCCCCGTGTCTGCGTGGGTTTCCTCCG